>CAUYQU010025126.1:0-125519 GCA_963574635.1 Cheracebus regulus
GGGGAGAAATGGCAGATATAGGTGAAGGGGAGGAAGGCAACAAATTACACTGCCACGTGTGTACCTATGCAACAATATTGTATGTTCTTCACATGTACCCCAAAACCTAAAATGCAATAAAAAAAAAAAAAAAAAGAAAAAAGAAATGCAATATAAAGCAACTTTCAGGTCTCATGCACCTTTTAAAGTTTCAAAATGTAATGAAAAATGAAAATAACTGGTATTGGCCGGGCGCGGTGGCTCACACCTGTAATCCTAGCACTTTGGGAGGCCGAGGTGGGTGGATCACCTGAGGTCAGGAGTTCAAGACCAGCCTGGCCATCATGGTGAAACCTCACCTTAAAGAAATAAATAAATAAAATAACTTGTATTGAGGAAGACACAGGAAGAGGCATTGACCTTGGAACATGACACACTTGACTGCTTCTTACCAGCTGCAAGAGCCAATGTAAGTTATCTCCCCTCTCTGTACCTCAGTTTCCTTATCTGTATACATAAGAAAGTTCAGAAATATGTTAAAAATCCCATTTATTATAATCGCAACTATAAATATCCTAAAACAAAATTAATAAGAAATGTCAAACCCATTTAAAAAGGGAAGTATCTTCATATCAACCTATAAATTATAATCAATTTTTATTAACATCCAAATGGCAATTTTTAAAAGGTGATTCTCTAGTTTATTTGGAAGACAAACATTTCAAAACAGCCAAGAGAGCTCTGAAAAACAACTGTGACCAAATAAGACTTGGCCGATGAGATATTAAAAAGAACTATGAAACTAGGTTGTAAGCAGGGTACTGACCAGGAAAAGACAAGTGGAGCAGTGGGGTGGAACAGAAACCACAAAATAACTCAAGTTCATACATTTAAGATTTTATACATGCTCAAAGTAGCACTTTAGATCAGTGGGGAAAGACTGACTTATTCAATAAACAGCACAAAGATAACTGGCTATGATGTTTTCTGGCGATTTGAGTGCCTATTCAGTTAAATGAAACACTTACCTAGTTCTTACTACATTAAAAGCTCTATGCTAAGCACAGGAAGTTAGAAAGGTAAATAATGTGATCCCTACTCAAGATATTTATATCTGGCCAGGTGACGTGACTCACACCTGTAATCACAGCACTTTGGGAGGCTAAGGCGGGTGGATCACCAGAGGTCAGGAGTTTGAGACCAGCCTGACCGACATGGTGAAACCCCATCTCTAAAAAATAACAACAACAACAAAAGATACTTATATTTTAGTGGAAGGTATATGTTTGTAAACAAGCAAATATAATATAGTACAAGGCAGGATAAGATGAGTCCAAAGAACTATAGGAACACTAATTATGGGAGTGACAAATTATCAGTGAAGATGGGGGGAGGTCACCCACTGACTACCCAATTCATCCCAGACACTACATCAAGGTTCTGGCCGTATTAATGGCCTGTGTCTGTCCAGTCTGGTCCTCTAAACACTTTTCTGTTATAGGAATCAAGGAGAAGTGGCTGAAGCCATAGTAACTGGCTGATTGACAATTCAAGGATCCTGGCTCCTAACCCTCTTTCATCTCAAAGTAACAAATGTGTCTCTGTAAAGTGCTTCCTAGTTTAAGGCCTGATCCAATAAACATACTCAGAATTACCCAAACTTTTAATTCACTGTCTCAAATACAAAGAAATGATAAATGCTTCAGGTGATAGATACAATATTTACCTTGATGTGATTATTAAACATTGGATATTATGGCTCAGAAAAGTTAAATGATTTCTGTAGTGGCATACAGCTGGCAAGTGGTAGAATCAGGATTAAGCCAAGAATGTATGAGCACAAATTCAATGGATGGCCGGGCATGGTGGCTCATGCCTTTAATCCCAGCACTCTGGGAGGCCGAGGTAGGTGGGTCACCTGAGGTTGAGAGTTTGAGACCAGCCTGACCAACATGGCGAGACCCCATCGCTACTAAAAATACAAAAATTGGCCGGGCATGGTGGTGCATGCCTGTAATTCCAGCTACTCGGGAGGCTGAGGCAGGAGAATCGCTTGAACCTAGGAGGCAGAGGTTGTGGTGAGCCAAGAATGCACCATTGCACTCCAGCCTGGGCAACAAGAGTGAGACTTCGTCTCAAAAAAAAAAAAAAATTCAATAGAAGACAAAAACCCCATTTTCTGTAAATATACACTGGCTTTGAATAATCAAATCAGTAAACAGTTCAAAATAATTAACATTAGATTGATATTTTAAAATCATTTTATTTTGTAATAATATTCATACACTATAACCCGTTGAAGCAACAAAGCCAAAAAACCCAGTGATCTAATTCTAGTTCCCACAGGTAACAAGACTCTCTATTCCATTAGCAACAGTGAGGTCTTGCTATGTTGCCCAGGCAAGTCTAGAACTCCTGGGTTCAAGTAATGTACTCACTTCAGCCTCCCAAAGTGCTGGGATTACAGGCATGAGCCTTCACAACTGGCCGATTTTTTGAAAAGTCTCAAATTAAGTCAAAAATTTGAAAAAGTTACAGCAATTATGGCAATCTCAATTATAGGTAAATGGGTATCACATTAACTCCTTTACATTTTAAGTATTTCATTATTTCAAAATAAAAAATATCAAGCAGAGCAAATTGTTTATGAGAGGAAACCTCCGAAGAGATGAGACAGTCAGACAGTAGAAGACTTTCTTTCAGGAAATTGAAACCAGGTGCCTTCAGGTGGCTGCAGAGGGAGTGAGAGCTTAGCACCCCCTCTCCCCTGGAGCCTAGTGGCCACATGCAGATAACCGCTGCCCAACTCTTCAGCTCTGACCTGGCATTGTATTTATCTATAACTGGAAGTTCTCTTCTGACAGGGTAGATTAATAAACATTAAAACACATCTAAAATTTATTTGCCTATTGTTCGTTCAGGTAGTTCATTCAGCATTTGCAACACATTCATTGTAAACGAAGCACTGAATTAGACAGAGTAGATGAATAGAAAGATAAATAAGACCTGGCCAAATGTTGCCCAAAATCCATACATGATGGAGACAGGAAGGGCCCTGAGTGCCTGTGTGTCAGTGGTGATACCAACCACTTTCATTTTTTTTCTGCCGCATTTCATTTTCATACGAATTCTGGTTAGTGGGTTTCATTTATACTCATTTTACAGATGAGGAAGCCCAGAGACGTTAAACTTGCTCAGAATTACTCAACTACTAAATGACAAAGCCAAGAGTATCATGTCTGAGGTATCAGGTCTGTCTGACTCCAGAGTTCGTGTTCTCTCCATATCATCATATTTTATAAATCACAAAAACATGAATACAGCAAAATTTCACTTACTCAATGCTCCTGGGGATGAGTTATGCTGGACAGATGAGTAAGTGAAAAACCATCCTCCGAGAAACATTGTTCAAAACCTTCCAAGGTTAGAGCAGAGAAGACTCCAGAAGCCTCTGCACAGTCTTTTCCTCCCTGTGGTTCTTTTTCCCCTTGGGCTTCTGGGACTTGAAACCCAGCACATCTGGTCTCTTGTAGACACATCCTCCCTGAAAGCTCCAGCAGAAGATGGCCAAACACCCATTTTGCTCTTTCTGCTCCCCCAAAGCACAAATGAGAGACTGGTAATTCAGAAATTATTTTAATACCTACAAAATGAGAACAAAATAGAAAATACTTAAAAGCAGTCAAGTTCTCAAAGCACAGCTTTCTGATACCAGACTGGGCACCCACCCAGTCTTGTATCTTAAAACACTACCCCGTGGTTCTAGAGGGTGTGAGGGCTATGCAGGTCTGTTTCTCATTGGTCAGCATTTTGGTATCTCCTGACCAAGCAGCTTTCAGTATTTATCTTGTCCGTAGTCCTAGAAATGGGTCTAAAGATTCATTCTACTGCTATATGTAACCTCCCTGAATTTTAATTTTGCCATTTGCATAAAAAGGGAATAAAAATGTCTAACTCATTAAGACCAAATGGGGAAACTATGTACATATATCACAAACAGTAAGCACTCCTGTTAATTGCCCAAGTTCAAACAGCTGGCAAGAAAGAGCTGGGACTCCATCTAGCCGGACTGGCTCCTGAATCAGTGTTTCTAATCACCTCTGTGGTGAAAGTCAACCACCCACACCTGCATTCCACTCAGTTTGCCTTTCTAGTTCATCTCTATCCCAAACCAGGGCCCACAAGCTAATACTAGAGCCAGAATATACAAAATTGAGGGAACACAAAAGAGCGTACAAATGTATCCTTTCATATATAAAGGGTGTTATGACTGAAGATGCAGCTACTTTATAATCTTCTGTACAGTTTGAATTCTTAGAGTAGGCATATAATACTTCCATAAGCATTAAAAAAATATAAATATACATTTTAGGATAAAAAATTATCAAGCATAGGAACTTTGGAAAGGAAGAAAGGATTGCATATAGGAGTTTTCATTTGATGTTTAATGCCAGTCAAACTGCATTAAAACAACTTATAGTAAATAGTATTTTCCTGTATCATTATGACAGTAGCTATGAATAAGGGTTAAGAGTAAACATGGGTTGAATTCCAGCAACACTACCTTACTAGCTGTTTGAACTTTACCTAACTTCTCTGTGTTCTCACCTATAAATGGGAATAATAATATCTGTCATATAGGGATATTGTTAGGCTTAAGGCAGTATAATTAAGGTGCTTGGTATAGTGCCAGATTCATCACAAGCGCTCAATACTTTTCTTTCCACAACATCACGTATATGGCTGAAGAATATCCCATCTCATGGGGATGTGCCATGATTCATTTACACAGTCCCACACTGTTACTGATCATCTTCAATTTTATCAATAACATAGACAATAGCAAATTTTTTCATGCATTTCTGTTTATTTCTTTAGGGTGAAACTCTGAGATGCTAGATCAAAGGATATGAACATTTTAAACTTTTGACACACATTATCTACCAAACATAGTTTTCCAAGTTAAACCTTCTCTATATTAAAGGTATTTATTCAGCTCTTATCAATGCTGCACATTATTTTAAAGATCTATGCTAATTTTAAAGGCCAAAAAACCCCTAAACAACTCATATTGTTATGCACACAGTTATTAGACATCTCAGTTTCTTCTTATATTATAAAGCTCTTGGGCTCTTTAAAGTATAATTTGGTACAAAAATAGAAAAACAATGGAGTATGTAAAAATTTTAATGTAGTATATTACAGAGGTGGCATTTCAAGTCATTTATGAAAGGATGAATTTTTCCAATGGTTTTCTTTTTTTTGAGATGGAGTCTCATTCTGTTGCCCAGGCTGGAGTACAATGGCACAATCTTGGCTCACTGCAACCTCCGCCTCCTGGGTTCAAGCTATTCTGCTGCTTCAGCTTCACCAGTAGCTGGGATTACAGGCACCTACCACCATGCCCAGCTAATTTTTGTATTTTTAGTAGAGCCAGGGTTAAGCCAGGTTGGTCAGGCTGGTTTTGAACTCCTGACCTCAGGTGATCTGCCCACCTCAGCCTCCCAAAGAGCTAGGATTACAGGCGTGAGCCACCAAGCCGTCCTTTCCAATGGTTTTCAAAGAGCTCCCTGCAGCCTCCCATGAGGGGAAGTATGGGAATGGGAGTAGGGAGTCCCGGCTGGTTGGGATAACTCTCATTCTTCCCCATTTCAACTACATTAATCTGTTTTACGTACTAAATTTACTGGTAAGCTTTGATCTGAAGGGTTCCATACCTGAAAACAAAAACAAAAACACATTTAATGCAAGGTTTGGGAATAATTGGCATTTTTCAGTCAAAAGATACACAAAATGAGCTGAATCTCTTTTACATCATATGCAAAAATACATTTCAACTGGCTTAAAACATTAAATGGAAAAAAGCCTACATAAATGACAACATAAGGAAGCATTAACTGATCTTGGGGATAAAGAGGACCTTTTCCAACACACTGATAAAAGCAAAATCCATAACAAGAGGCACTATTGTCTGTACTGATTTTCCTAAAGTGTGTACCTCTGACAGGTTCAAAATGGTTTCACAGCCATAGAAGTGTGGAAATGCTACATTTCAACAATAGTGCAGAGAGGGCTGGGCACGGCGGCGCACGCCTGTGATCCTAGCACTTAGGGAGGCTGAGGTAGGCAGATCACTTGACATTAAGAGTGTTCGAGACCAGCCTGGCCAACGTGGCAAAACTCCTCTCTACAGCTCGGTGTGGTAGCAGGTGCCTGTAATTCCAGCTACTTGGGAGGCTGAGGTCAGAGAATTGCTTGAACCTGGGAGGCGGAGGTTGCAGTGAGCCAAGATCGCACGGCTGCACTCCAGCATGGGTGACAAGAGCGAGACTCCATCTCAAAATAAATAAATGAATAAATAGAAATAATAATAGTGTAGAGAGGGTGCTTAGGGCACTAACATCCAACTATTTCTTTCTTTCTTTTTTTTTTTTTGAGAAAGAGTTTTGCTCTTGTTGCCCAGCCTGGAGTGCAACGGTGCAATCTCGGCTCACTTCAACCTCTGCCTCCCAGGTTCAAGCAATTCTCCTACCTCATTCTCTTGAGTAGCTGGGATTACAGATATATGCCACCATGCCCAGCTAATTTTTTTTGGTATGTTTAGTAGAGACAGGGTTTCACCATGTTAGTTAGGCTGGTCTCGAACTCCTGACCTCAGGTGATCCACCCGCCTCAGTCTCCTAAAATGTTGGAATTACAGGCATGAGCCACCACGACTGGCCAACATCTAATTATTTCTATCAGCATTCTCAGATCACCACAAAATCCACACTCGATATCAAACAATGTTTAGGAGGACATTTTCTAGTGTTGTGTGCCCCAAACAGACTCCTGACGTTAAGCCCGTCTTTTCCCTAGACATTGTAGAGCCATCACTGTTGCTCTCTGGAGAGTCACAATGTCCTTAGCATAAAAAAGGCTCTGCGAAGACCTACAATGGAAAAAGAATAAAACTAATTTAGTCTGCATTTGACTACAGAACCCTTCCCTCAACATGATGCCTATTAATATCCATAGAATTCATGGCAGATAACCTGCCAAATGCCAGGCTATGTGGAAATTAACGTTTAAACAGAAAAATGCTGTACCAGAAGTGTCCTTGTAAAGGATGTAGTCCATTTCTTGTGATTTTACTGATACTCAATTTGAGGCTCTCTTTGATGTAATCTGCTGACACCTAGTGCTGATGCTTTCATTTAGTGTATATACATATTTTCCTACAGTAAACTGCTGCCCACCTATATAAAAATCCTTGCTTGCAGACTGCCTTAGACTTAAATTCTTATACATCACCACAAAGCACATATATCTTAGAATAATATAAAAGGATTTATTTAAATGATCCGAAGGGTTTGAAAAGAAGTATGCAGCCAGGAGCAGTGACTCATGACTGCAATCCCAGCACTTTTGGAGGCTGAGGCAGGTGGATCACCTGAGATCGGGAGTTCGAGACCAGCCTGACCAACATGGAGAAACTCTGTCTCTACTAAAAATACAAAATTAGCAGGGCATGGTGGTGCATGCCTGTAATCCCAGCTACTCGGGAGGCTGAGGCAGGAGAATCACTTGAATCCGGGAGGCAGAGGTTGCAGTGAGCTTAGATCTCACCACTGCACTCCAGCCTGGACAAGAGCAAAACTCCGTCTCAAAAAACAAAAAAAAAGAAGTATGCAGGCTTCTGCTTCTGCGCTTACCTATTAAAATGTCTTCTGCAACTACAGATAAGTATGTCAGGTACTTCTTATTCTGATTTTTATGTCATACAAAAGTAACTGAATTAGACTATGTTTAGGAGACAGAGTTAAATGGATCAGAGAGAGGGATCAGGCACTTCTACAAAAACTCAAGATTGTTACTAGAATGAAGATATAACAAGTATTTCACTTGAGTAAATTCTTAAACTTTATATTCTTCCACCCTAAAAACATCCTTCAGGTTCGAAATAAAGGGAAAATAAAGAGGGGCAAGAGGTAAAGGTAATACAACTGCAGTGATAAGCATTCTCCTGCTTGAAGAATACGGGTTGTTTGGTTTTGACATTTAAAATTAATAGTAACTTGGCCAGGCGTGGTGGCTCACACCTGTAATCCGGCACTTTGGAGGCTGAGGTGGGTGGATCACCTGAGGTCAGGAGTTCAAGACCAGCCTGACCAGGCCAATGTGGTGAAACCCCATTACTAAAAAAAAAAAAAAAAAAAAATAGCCTGGTGTGGTGGCAGGTGCCTGTAAAGCCGGGCGGCACCGGTGGCTCACGCCTATAATCCCAGCACTTTGGGAGGCGAATGGGGGTGGATCACAAGATCAGGAGTTTGAGACCAGCGTTGCCAAGATGGTAAAACCCTGTCTCTACTAAAAATACAAAATTTAGCCAGGAGCGGTGGCAGATGCCTGTTATCCCAGCTGAGGCAGGAGAAGTGCGTGAACTCAGGAGGCGGAGGTTGCAGTGAAACGAGATTGCACCACTGCACTCTAGCCTGGGCAGCAGAGCAAAATGCCATCTCAAAGTAAATAAAATAAATAGTAACTTGAATTGTGAAGTGTTAGGTTTATGAGCATTAAGAGTCAACTTTTATTTCTATGTTAAATGTGTCTCTGTATGTTTATGTTTATTTTTATGTTAGAGACAGCATCTCTCCCTGTCACCCAGGCTGGAGTGCAGTGGTACTGTCATAGCTCACTGCAGCCTCAAACTCCTAGGTTCAATCAGTCCTCCTGTCTCAACCTCCCAAGTAGCTAGGACTACAAGCACACGCCAGTACAGGTGGCTAATTTAAAAATTTTTTAATTTATTACTTGTAGAGATGGGGTTGACCAAGCTGGTCTTGAACTCCTGGCCTCAAGCAATTCTCCTAAGTGTCCCAAAGTGCTGGGATTAGAGGCATGAGTCACTGCTCCCAGAACCTCTGTATGTTTAATAATGTCAATGCAAAAACACTTGTTTGTGCAAATACATTGCATTATTAACTTCCTGGTCTTCTGTTGCTAGTTTAAAATAATCAGATCTCAAATTTTAATAAAAATTCTGGTATTACAAAACCCTGGAAAGCCAGTTTTATTTGAATATCACTCAATAAATCTTTAGCAGAGTCTTATTCACTTTAGGATAAGGTTAGCATTTGTTGAATATTTCAAATCTGAATTATATAGTATCTAATTTAATTATTGCTGGGAAACAAAAAAAAATCCTCATTATTTACTACTTTGTTTCCAGTGACTAAGTTATTGCAAATATATGTATGTACCTGTGTGTTATGTGCAATTTCTATTTTTAATAGGAATGTGGCACTAACAGTTACAACACTGAGTTTGTCATGGGCTACTGTGTGATATGTGATGACTCAACTCTCCCACCTCTTTCCTCAAAATGATTGTGAAATCTTACACGTTTTGTCATAATGTTCTTTGGCTTTCAGCTGATAAAAACAAAATCCTAAATTTAGTGTGCAAAATCCTAAACTCAGTGTGAATTCAGGTATTCAAAACTTCATGTTTTAAGGTGCTCATCTGAAAAATCACAAATAATATGACTTTGCTTTAGCATCACAAAAGGACAACACAAAATTTTTTAAACTGTAAAGAATTGCTGGATTCTCCAGGAACTTACGCTTGAATATCAGGCTGAAACACACTGCCATAGATGATAGCCATTAATTCATTCAACAATATTTACTGAGGCTACATATGCCTGGCACAGGGAATCAAACAATCAACAAACTGCGTGCCCTTATGAAAAGCCTTACTTAAGAATCTAGTGGGGAAGGAGAACAACAGACAAGTAATTACATAATTCCTGATGACTAGCGGTATAAAGAAAATGAGTGAGGGCCAGGGCCAGGAGCAGTGGCTCACACCTGTAATTCCAGCACTTTGGGAGGCTGGATCACCTGAGGTCAGGAATTTGAGACCAGCCTGACTAATATAGTGAAAGCTGTCTCTATGAAAAATACAAAAATTAGCTGGGCATGGTGGTGGGCACCTGTAATCCTAGCTACTTGGGAGGCTGAGACAGAAGAATTGCTTGAACCTAGGAGCAGGAGGTTGAAGTGAACCGATATCGTGCCACTGCACTCCACCCTGGGTAACAGAGTAAGACTCTGTCTAAAAAAATAAAATGAGTGGGATAGGGGAACAGAGAAAAAGGATGGAGGTGTTGTTTTAGAGAGGTTGGTTAGGAAAGGCATCTCGCTGGAACTGAGATTTGAGCTGACAACTACATGAATTCTACCTGGGAGGAATTTTCCAGGAAGAAGAGCAAGTGCCAAGGTCCTGAGACAGGAATGTACTTGGAATGTTTGAGGACCGACAAGGAGGCCAGTGTGGCTGAAGCACACAAGCCATGCAAAAAATGTCAGAGAAGCTAGGGGCCAGATTACACGGGGTACTACATGTTGTAGTCATGACTTTGTTGGTCCTTAGAAAAGAAAAAGGATTGCAGGAGGCATGCTTCAGACAGACTGAGGGTGGAACTTCTAGCTCTGGAACTCAATTTTTTTTTTTACTTTTAAAAATCAACTTTACTGGGCCGGGCGGGGTGGCTCACACCTGTAATCCTAGCACTTTGGGAGGCCAAGGAGAGCAGATCACCTGAGGTCAGGAGTTCAAGACCGGTCTGGCCAACATGGTGAAACCCCATCTCTACTAAAAATACAAAAATTAGCTGGGCGTAGTGGTGTGCACCTGTAATCCCAGCTACTAGAGAGGCTGAGGCAGAATTGCTTGAACCTGGGAGGCAGAGATTGTAGTGAGCTGAGATCATGCCACTGCACTCCAGCCTGAGCAACAGAGACGCCATCTCATAAAACAAAACAAAACAAAAAAAACAAAACAACAAAATCAACTTCCCTGAAGTAAAATTTACACATAATAAAATGCATCCCTTTTAAGAGTATAGCCTGATGAGCTTTGACAAATGTATAAATCCATATCACCACCACCATAATCGAGATAAAGACTATTTCCATCATCCCAAAAAGTTTCCTTGTTCCCATTGGCAGTCAGTCTCCATCCTCTGACCCATACCAAAGCAAGGGACTCAACTAGGGTTGGGGTACTAATCCTCAGTTACACTAGCTGCATTTTAAGAGCCTAACAACCACATGTGGCTAGTAGCTGTCATACCGAACAGCACAGGCATAGAACACCTCCATCACTGTAGAGGGTTCCATCCCATAGTTCCAAAATGGTAAAATTTGACCTTTATCACACGGAGTAGGCCCAGCAATCTGAAAGCTGAGCAAGCCATACAAGTGACATTACCTAGCTTTATGTTATTACTTGTGTTTATTACCTTTAACATCAAGTAATTCATAAAGTCCTGTGAGGGAACAGCTTTGTTCCATGCCTGGATCAAGATGCTAAAGAGGGAGGAGCTTCCAGTGGGACAGCATAATGATGGCAATGATCATTCACGAGATGTTCACTACAAGGAAATTCTTCCTTCATTACTAAGTTCAATGGATCTCCTAATTTATTAAGGGGAACAGTGATTTCCGTTAAAACTCACAAGGCACAATTTTGTTATATACACATCTTTAAGCCTTAAAATCTGAGTCTCATCATATGTATAATGTGTTTTGTTTTGTTTTGTTTTTTGAGATGCAGTCTCAGTCATCCAGGCTGGAGTACAGTGGTGCAATCTCAGCTCACTGCAACGTCCGCCTCTTGGGTTCAAGCGATTCTCCTGCCTCAGCCTCCTGAGTAGCTGAGATTACAGGCGTGCACCACCAGGCCTGGCTAATTTTTGTATTTTTAGTAGAGATGGGTTTCACCATGTTGGTCAGGCTGGTCTTGAACTCTTGACCTGGTGATCCACCTGCCTCAGCCTCCCAAATGCTGGGATTACAGGCGTGAGCTGCCACGCCCAGCCTATAATGTGTTTTTTTTAACAGGGGGGATTATGAAGCAAATATGTTGAAAAATTAACATTTGTTAAATCTATTAGTGAGTGCCTGAGTGTTTTTTTATATTATTTTTATGTATACCTTTGAATGTTTCAAATATTTTAAGAGAAAAATGTAGGCTTTCACTTAAAATGTTAAACAAGAGGTCAGTGTGGTGGTGCATGCTGGAAGTCTCAGCTACTCAGGAGGCTGAGGTAGGAGGATAGCTTGAGCCCAGGAGTTCAAGTCCAGCCTAGGCAACATAAGAAGACCTTGTCACTTAAAAAAAAAGAAACATAAAATTTTAAAAATTAAATGTTAAGAGATGTTTAGCATCAAGATTGTTCATAATGTGATTACACAATACAGGTGAAAAAAAATATGCACAGAAGAGTCAGTATAGCAGAGTGGTTCTAGCACCAGATTGCTTTGGTTTTATTTTACTTTCTTTCTTTTTCCTTTTTGTTTTGAGGCAGAGTCTCACTCTGTCGCCCAGACTGGAGGGCGGTGGCATGATCTTGGCTCATTGCAACCTCCATCTACCACATTCAAGCAATTCTCCTGCCTCAGCCTCCCAAGTAGCTGGGACTACAGGCACACACCACACCCAGCTGAGTTTTGTACTTTTAGTAGAGACAAGGTTTCACCATGTTGGCCAGGCTGGTACCAAACTCCTGGCCTTAAGTGATCAACCTGTCTTGGCCTCCCAAAGTGCTGAGATTACAGGCATGAGCCCAGCCCTGCTTTGGTTTTAATCCTAATTACGCCACTCACTAGCAATGAGACACTGAATAAGTTACTTACTTTCTGTGCCTCAAGTTCTTCATCTGAAAAATAAGAATGCTAATAACAGTATCTGCTTCATAAGGATATTATAAGGATTAAATAAATATTACATGTAAAGACCCTGGTGCACAATAGATGCTAAAAAGGTGTTAACAGCTATTATTACATAATTTTGGTTTCTTAGTGCCCTACAAGTTTGGTAAGCAGTGATTCTCAAAGTGTGATCCTTGCAAGGAATGGCAGTACCTGCAACCAGAGAACTTGCTAGAAATGTAATTCTCCGGCTCCACCTCAGACACACTCAATCTAGGATGGAGCCCAGCAATCTGTGTTTTAGCAAGCCTTCCATTTAACTGTGACGTACATTAAAGCTTGAGGACTACTGTGTGAAGGAACAACTTGTAGCTCTGTACTTGTTAACTTGTCTCAAGGGGTCCTGGTGTTAAGACCTTAAAGAGTGAAGTACTGGCCACTGCTCAAAGACGTTCACATTAAAAACCAGAAGTTAAACTGCTGTTGACCCAACAAAACTACATCAAGCCAAGTTTGGCCACCAGCCACCAGTTTGCAGTCACTTCTTGGCTAATTCTCTCTCACAAATCAGTAAGCAGCTATGATGTAGTGGAAAGAGTGAGTGCTGAACAACGAAAACCTTGATTTGAAGCCCAGCTCTATTTCCTAGCTGGTGGTAATAAAAATGATGTTAATCTTTTAGAGTTAAATCTTATCCATATGATAAGGATAACAGTATCTCACAGGAGTGTTTTTTCTTCCTTTTTTTTTTTTTGAGACAGAGTCTCACTCTGTGGCCCAGGCTGGAGAGCAATGGCACGATCGTGGCTCACTGTAACCTCCACCTCCTGGGTTCAAGCAATTCTTCTGTCTCAGCCTCCTGAGTAGGCACATGCCACCACGCCCGGCTAATTTTTTGTATTTTTAGTAGAGACAGGTTTTCACCGTGTTAGCCAGGATGGTCTTGATCTCCTGACCTTGTGATCTGTCCGCCTCAGCCTCCAAAAGTGCTGGGATTACAGGTGTGAGCCACTGTACCCAATGAGGAGGTTTTAAAGATTAAGATGATATACTCAAAACACTGCCCTATAATAAATTCTCAATTAAATTTTCGTAGCATTTATGATATTTGTTTCCTGTATTATTTTGAATAATTACATGCTTTATTCTACTTATATTTATGAACAGTTTAGTTTAGCCTCTCTCTTCTATTAAACTCTAAGCTCCTCTGAGACAGAGATAAAATTTTGCATCCCTTTAAGTTCTTATAATACCTACTTCAATAATTAGTCCCTCCCAAATCTACCTTGAGCTTCAGTCGAAGCTTGTGATTGGAAGTCTGACTGTATGTGGTATGGGTCTGGAAGAACATAGTCAATTCTTAGGAAAGATGTATAGTTTATATAAGCAGGTATATGCCCGACTTATAAGAATCCCCAAAGTTATGATTCCCTTCCTTATATATACGTAAAATATAAAAGATCAAGAACAATGATGGTTGTTCTGTTAGTAAAGGTGGATGACTTCTGCATTTACATTTACCATGTTCATTAAAAGCAATACAGGGAGTATACAAGTGCCATACTAGAAACTATGAAAAAGATGAATTTCAATTTTAACTGAATGTTGGCAATTTAGATACTAGTGATGCCAGTATGATGGTGGTAGAAGAGATGTGTATCAGCACAGCTAATGTCAGGGGCCCAACTTATTCTTTTTATCTGGAATACTGAAAACAAGAACTATTATCTATCCCACAAAAATCCTGTGAAAGTTAATTAGGCAGTTAAGTTAATCTTCATTAGGTAAGATCATGGAATTTGGGGGGAGAAGAGGAAGGAAGCCTGTGGATCTTACATAAGCAGGTGAGAGGGTTTCTACACTCCTGTGGTCTCATAAGAAACAGTATGTCATATTTTTGACCTAACAATTTTTTATCTTTGTAGATACCCAGCTTTCTAAGTACTAGTAATAAAGAATTAATTCACATATTAAACTTGGCATGATTAATTTCATTGCCCCTTTATGTTAGCTTTCTTACTTTCTGAACTTTAAGTGCATCTACAAATTTATTAAATAACTGAGTTTCAGGTTAAATGACTTAGACAAGCCAGAAAAAGGCTTCTCGTTTATTCAGTGAGGTGGGAAGTGACTATTTTGTCAAGGTACGATTCAGAATGGCATATTCAAATACGATTTTAAAAATCTACTTCACTATATGTATCATCAATAAGAAAAATTTGGCTTGGTAATATTAAGATATAAAAGTACATGACAGTGTTAGAATTGCAGACTGTTGTCATTTCAAGTGCTACAGAGCTTTAATAATTCAATTTGGATTCTGTATGAGAAAAAGTTTCACTGCAGGTGTGACCTTTTAGTCACAGCATAAAATAATCTCCACTTAAGATACCCAATTTTTCTACTTATAAGCATTCAATTAATAAAAAAAATCGGTGGCAAAACCAATCTATGTAGTTACCAACAAACTTGTCAGAATAAACAACTTTTCTTGCATGAATTCTTTGAGAAAAACTTTACTGAAAAATATCCCCTCCAAGATAGGAAAAATCACCTCTCTTGTCATTACAATCCATTATGTAGGTAAAATTGACAAGAAAATAACATTTGAAGGATTTCTCTTTCAAACAATTTCTTTTCAAAAAAAAATTGTAAACAATTATTAGGTGCAAATCAAAGCTAATATCCTTTATTAGCCTCTACTTTTTAAAATGCATTTCAAAGCACCAAATTCTACATAAACACACACACACGCAAAACCTAATCAGAAGGTTTTCTGGACAGCTACAGAAAGACTCAGAAATGATTTCATGGACTTCACTAATGTTTCTACTTTGTGCCAAATGTTTCAGAAATTTTGTGGTAGTCCACTTACCTAAGGTGATACTAAGCTTCTAGAAAGCAAGAATTTCCGGAATAAGTGAAAGGGGATGAATGTACAAAAATAATATCAGCTTTCAATTAACATACGAATATTGTTATGTATGAAGAGGCAGTTTCCTACACAAGTGACAAAAGAATAAAACTGTTGCCTCTTTAACAGTAAACATCCCTGCATTCTTAAGAAGAGACTCTAAGGCCTAGCAAAAGATCTGAGCCTAACATTTTGGGGTTTTTTGGTAGGAAGCAGGGTAAAAATCACTCTCTAGGTTTGAGATTGGGATCCAGCGTACACTGGTGACTTGACCTTGGGCAAGTCACTTAATTCCTTTTAGTCTCAGTTTCCTTAATTGTAAATGAAGTCAACACCACCTGGTAAAGGTATTATAGGACTGATGTGAGGATGAGATGACATTTGTGAACATATTATTAAATATGTAAACTATAAAGCAATAGTAAGCAAATGCTAGTTACTATTCTATGTAACACGGGCCTAACCTTTCTTGCCTACGCCCTTATCTGCAAAAAGAGGACTGATTGAGGTCTGAATGCCTATCCAGTCCCTTATCAGCTGCGTGAACTTGGGCAAGTCATTTCCTTTCCGGGCCTGTTTCCTAAGGTTATTTTGAAGATCAAATATATCATCTTACATAAATACTGTCCAGACTCATATTAAGTAAGAATTTAACAAATGATAGCTCTTATTACTCTCTAGGGGGGTAGGGCTGTAAAGAGCAAACGAAATTAAACCTAGTTAAGAGGTTTTGTATATCCACATAAAACTCTACAGACATCCAAGGTACCGTTATTTGTACTGTAAAAGGCCAAGGCATGCAGGAAACGAAAAATCAAATGGCGCCTCAGCAACTCGCACTAAAGAGGGAGAGAAGGCAGAACTTCCGAGAATCAACTATTTTTCCCCCTTATGGCCTCCAGCCTAGATTAGACCATTTATTCAACTTTCCAGCCCACAATATCCCTGGACATTTATTTACCGTACCTTTTTCACTGAGAGCCTTTTCACTCCCCTCCCCTTCTATAGTCGTGAACTTCAGACCCTCTGCTTCGACTCCCAAGGCCTTTAACTCTATTTTTACCAAGCTTTCCTGAAGCCTCCCCGCCGCCTAAGGAGAAAGTGCAGCAAGACGCACCGCAGGGCATCCTAGGAAATGTGGTCTCTCAGACTGTTTGGCTTGGGCTGCAGAGTGGGGAAGACGACGAAAGAGATCCAGGTAAAACTACAACTACCGGCAGGCAACGGGAGGCACCATCTTTCGTTCGCCCCTTTTCCTGTTGCCGTCCTCTTCCTCCTCTCCTCTAGCGCTGAACCACTTGGCCTCACGGTACTTGTAGTTCCTGCTGAACTCAAGATCCTAGGGCTCGATGGCCAGTACAGAGGCTAGAGGACTCTAATTCCCAGAGGGCAGAGCGGAAGCGGCGCCTGCGCACACTCAATGAGGGCGTGTATGTCTGTGTGTCTGAGGGACCGAGAGCGAGAGTGAGTGAGTGTGAGTGCGGGGTGGGGTGGTGGCCGTTACGTTCGGGGCAACGGCTACGGCAGTGGAGAAGTAAGAAGAGAAACAACGTCCGGCGCTTCCGCCTTCGCTTAGGAGGAGGAGGAGCTGGTAGGGAAAAGAAAGTGATTCGCCCTGGGCCTGGACAAGACCGAGTCGGGTCGGTGGGGGTGGGCTATGAGCTTTTGAGGGTCGCTTGGGACGCGGAGCGAGACACGAGAGCCGGGAGCTATGTCTCAGCCGCCGCCGCCGCCTCCGCTGCCGCCGCCACCTCCTCCCCCTGAGGCTCCGCAGACTCCGTCGTCCCTGGTGTCGGCGTCAGCGGCTGCTTCGGGGGGGCTTTTGAAGCGGAGAGACCGGAGAATCCTTTCCGGGAGCTGCCCGGATCCGAAGTGCCAGGCGCGTCTGTTCTTCCCGGCCTCCGGTTCTGTCAGCATCGAGTGTACCGAGTGCGGCCAGCGGCACGAGCAGCAACAGCTGCTGGGGGTTGAGGAGGTGACCGACCCGGACGTAGTGCTACACAACCTGCTGCGGAACGCGCTGCTCGGGGTGACGGGGGCACCCAAGAAGAACACGGAACTGGTTAAGGTGATGGGCCTTTCCAACTATCACTGCAAATTGTTGTCGCCCATATTAGCTCGCTATGGAATGGACAAACAGACAGGCCGGGCCAAGCTTCTCCGGGACATGAACCAGGGCGAACTGTTCGATTGCGCTTTACTGGGTGACCGCGCCTTCCTCATAGAACCAGAACATGTTAACACAGTGGGCTACGGGAAGGACCGCTCCGGAAGCCTCCTATATTTGCATGACACTCTGGAAGACATTAAGCGGGCCAATAAAAGTCAGGAATGTCTCATTCCAGTGCATGTGGACGGGGATGGACACTGCCTGGTGCATGCTGTGTCTCGGGCTCTAGTAGGCCGAGAGCTCTTCTGGCATGCCTTGAGAGAGAATCTTAAACAGCACTTTCAGCAGCACCTGGCCCGATATCAAGCTCTGTTCCATGACTTCATTGATGCTGCTGAGTGGGAGGACATTATCAATGAATGTGACCCTCTGTTTGTACCGCCTGAGGGTGTTCCCTTGGGCCTGAGGAATATCCACATATTTGGTCTTGCCAATGTGCTACATCGTCCTATTATTCTGTTAGATTCCCTCAGTGGCATGAGAAGCTCTGGTGATTATTCAGCCACCTTTCTACCTGGGCTCATCCCTGCAGAGAAGTGCACTGGTAAAGATGGTCATTTGAACAAACCAATCTGTATTGCATGGAGCAGCTCCGGTAGAAACCATTATATCCCTTTGGTAGGCATAAAAGGGGCTGCTTTGCCCAAACTGCCTATGAATTTGCTTCCTAAAGCATGGGGTGTACCTCAGGACCTTATTAAAAAGTACATCAAACTTGAAGAGGATGGTGGTTGTGTTATTGGAGGTGACAGAAGTTTGCAAGATAAATACTTACTTAGGCTTGTTGCTGCTATGGAAGAAGTCTTTATGGACAAACACGGTATCCATCCTAGTTTGGTTGCTGATGTCCATCAGTATTTCTACAGAAGGACTGGAGTGATAGGAGTTCAGCCTGAAGAAGTCACAGCAGCTGCTAAAAAAGCAGTAATGGATAATCGCCTTCACAAATGTTTGCTCTGTGGTGCCCTTTCTGAACTTCATGTTCCTCCAGAGTGGTTGGCTCCAGGAGGGAAATTGTATAACCTGGCAAAAAGTACTCATGGACAGCTGAGGACTGATAAAAATTATAGCTTTCCCTTGAACAATTTGGTTTGCTCATATGATTCAGTGAAAGATGTTCTGGTACCAGACTATGGATTGAGTAACCTAACAGCTTGTAATTGGTGCCATGGCACATCTGTGCGAAGGGTCAGAGGAGATGGGTCTATTGTGTATTTGGATGGAGACAGAACTAATTCTAGGTCCACTGGTGGCAAATGTGGTTGTGGATTCAAACACTTTTGGGATGGTAAGGAGTATGACAATCTACCAGAAGCTTTCCCTATTACTTTAGAATGGGGTGGAAGAGTGGTCAGAGAAACAGTGTATTGGTTCCAGTATGAAAGTGATTCATCTTTGAATAGTAATGTTTATGATGTTGCAATGAAACTTGTTACCAAGCACTTTCCAGGTGAATTTGGGAGTGAAATCTTAGTTCAGAAAGTTGTCCACACTATATTGCATCAGACTGCCAAAAAGAATCCTGATGATTATACTCCTGTGAATATAGATGGTGCTCATGCCCAAAGAGTTGGAGATGTACAAGGACAAGAATCAGAGTCTCAGCTCCCAACTAAAATTATTCTTACTGGACAGAAAACAAAAACTTTGCACAAGGAGGAGTTAAACATGAGTAAAACTGAAAGAACTATTCAACAGAATATTACGGAACAGGCTTCTGTAATGCAGAAACGGAAAACAGAGAAGTTAAAACAAGAACAAAAAGGGCAATCCAGGACTGTTTCTCCCAGTACCATTCGTGATGGCCCATCCTCTGCACCTGCTACACCTACCAAGGCTCCCTATTCACCCACAACTTCTAAGGAGAAGAAGATCCGAATCACAACTAATGATGGACGGCAATCCATGGTTACCCTTAAGTCTTCAACAACCTTTTTTGAACTTCAGGAAAGTATAGCCAGGGAATTCAACATTCCTCCATATTTACAGTGTATTCGATATGGCTTTCCTCCTAAAGAGTTAATGCCACCACAGGCAGGAATGGAAAAGGAACCAGTTCCTTTACAGCATGGCGACAGAATTACAATAGAAATTCTAAAGAGTAAAGCTGAAGGTGGTCAGTCTGCTGTAACACACTCAGCCCACACTGTGAAACAAGAAGATATTGCTGTTACTGGTAAACTGTCATCTAAGGAACTTCAGGAGCAAGCTGATAAAGAAATGTACTCCTTGTGTCTTTTAGCAACATTAATGGGTAAGATCAATTTAATTCTGATGGTATATCTTAATTGTAAATATAATACACTGAGTTTTCCTGTTGTCTTTGGAGGAAAAGAAATCTGTAGGCATTTTAAGTTTTTGATTATATGTTTTAGGATTAGGAAAGAATAATTTTTATTGTTTTGACAGTTAATGGATAGATGTTAATATGATTATTAACTATTAGGAAAAGAACTAGAAAGTTAAAATAGTCCCTCAATAATGGTCAACAGATTATTTAAGTGTATCTTATTGCAATTGCTTTTTAAAAAACAGACCTGTGTTTATTTAAAGCATTTTAAATTTTTTGGTAGGCTCTGTTAAGCCTGTCTACCTTACACCTTTTTCATTTATTTCTAATTTTTATTTTCCTGTATGTCATGTGATTTCAGACTTCCTGTTTGATGAATTGCAGTTTCTGGTGTTTATATTCTCACTGCACTCCCACCTAGTAGTTTCTTACATTTCATTTTCTTCCTTTCCCAGTTCATCACATTTTTCTTATTCATACACTAGGATTTGTATTTAAGTTCACTAGGGTTTGTATTTAAGTAATTTCACTACTCAACAAATCTTTGCCATCAATTGTAATGAACTATTATATGTTATAATTCATGAGAAACATAAGAAACAGATATGGGGTAATGGTGTAGGGAAGTATTTCTAATAATTCAGCATAAATTAAAGAAAAATATATTATCAACCAAATGTGTAATTTAAAGGTTTAGATTATTTAGGATATGTCCAATGGTGTACTTTTTACAGTATCTATATTTGCTTAGTCTTAGTTTTGAAGTAAATGTTAATATGCTTTACTAAGTCTTAAAGTATGAAGTAAAATTTAAATGTATTAGTTACTGGAAGGTAACTAACACATTGCTGAGATTAGATATTTTGACTAGAAAAGTGATCTGGGTTTTGATTCTGTTTTCTGATAGTACTATATGGCAGTGAATTGGGCCCTGACCTACCAAAATGAAATACTACTCCTGGCTTATTTGGGGGAGTAGTAAATAGGAGATCGAAAATCCTTGCACATATTTAAAACTTGGAATTGTTGATTTTAGTTTGGCAGACATAGTAATTGAATTAGGTGGTATGTTAGGAACTGTTCTACACACTTTATATATTTCTTTTTTTTCTTTTGAGACAGACTCTTGCTGTGTCACCAGGTTGGAGTGCAGTGGTGCAATCTCAGCTCACTGCAACCTCCGCCTCCTGGGTTCAAGCGATTCTCCTGCCTCAGCCTCCTGAGTCGCTGCGACTGCAGGTGCCCATGCCCAGCTTATTTTTGTATTTTTAGTAGAGATGGGGTTTCACCATGTTGGCCAGGATGGTCTTAATCTCTTAACTTTGTGATCTGCCCGCCTCTGCCTCCCAAAGAGCTGGGATTATAGGTGTGAGCCACTGTGCCTGGCCTTTTTAAAAAATTATTTTATTTTATTTTAATTAATTAATTTATTTTTTGAAACAGTCTCTGTCACCCAGGCTGGAGTGCAGTGGTGTGATCTGGGCTCACTGCAGTCCTTGCCTCATGGGTTTAAGCAATTCTTTTGCCTCAGCCTCACAAGTAGATGGGACTACAGGCTCGTACTACCACATCCAGCTAATTTTTGTATTTATAATAGAGACTGGGTTTTACCATGTTGGCCAGAATGGTCTTGATCTCCTGACCTCGTGATCCGCCTGCTTCAGCTTCCCAAAATGCTGGCGTGAGCTACCATGTGCAGCCCACTTTATATATTTTTGTCTCTCAAGAGTATTTGTTTCTTAGCGACTGCATGGAATAGAGAAAAGATTATGTGATCTTCAGAGTCAGAAGATCTAGAATTTGAATCTTGGCTCTATTACTTATTAGTGATTTCAGGCAACTACTTAACTCCCCAGTAGTTCAATTGCCTCCTCTACAACTCCTCTTGTAGTTGTTATATAAGAGGCCAACAGTAAAGTATTTGTAGAACTCTGAAAATTAAATAACATTCTCACAGAATGGATAAAATTGGATACATGCAGAGGGCACTTTAAAAGACCTGCAATCTCCCAGGTCAAAAACAGGAAAGAGAAGGTCTTCCTCAATACAAGATGAACTCTTGAGAATGTGGCTCTTACCTTTATCCTTATATGCCCAGAACCTGATATAGTGCTCAGCAGGTAGTATGTACTCTGAAATGTTTTTTAATTGAATTAAATAGATGACATTAACACAGCTAAAGAAAGGCTGTATTTGCAGAAATTGAATGGATGGTCAGTCAGCACTGAACATTGAAAAAAAGTCTGAAAAGCAGAATTCGGCAATGTTTATATACTGCTGTACAAAGGAAAAAGATATGTCATCTGGGGTTCATGAAAATTCTGGTAACTAGAAAGGTAATCTCTGTTGAGGGGCAAGAATATTTGATCAATCCTGACTATGGCCTGGCTGAAACACCTCTGTCCCTTTGCCTGATTTCCGTGTTCATCAAGCATCTATTCTTAACACTTAGGTTCCTTATAAGTTTTGATGTAGAGGTGACAGTGCAGGTAAGGAAAGCTATGTTCTCCATTGTAGACTAATAAATTGGCATGGGCAGGATTGTGATCAGTAGCCTTAAAAATCTGATCAGTATATTTCATAATGAAAATTAATAAAATAGAATTCTGGCATATAAATAGTTATGTTTTGAATTTGGTTGGAGGTTCTTGGACCTGACTGTCTGAGAGAACTTGAGTATAGACTGTGATGAGTTTACCAAGATAATGTCTTTCTGTTCTGATCCTTTCCCTCTTCACATCCAACATTTATGCTCCTATAAATCCACAAATTTCTTTAAAACTGCCTCCACTACCAACACAAAATTTGAGTGTAAAAGAGAGCTTTTTGTTAATTTTGTAATAGTATCACTTGAGATACTTTCTGCTTTAAGTATTAAGTGCATATTCTGTTTTATATTAGTCCCTTGTAAATATTAGTTTTCTTCCTCTAGTTCTCTTATAACTGTACTTGAATTATGTAGAAGTTTTGTTTTTTTTTTTTTTTTTTTTTTGGAGACAAAGTCTCTCTCTGTTGCCCAAGCTGGAGTGCAGTGGCGAGATCTTGGCTCACTGCACCCTCTGCCTCCTGGGTTCAAGCAATTCTTGTACCTCAACCTCCTGAGTAGCTGGGATTACAGGTGTACACCACCATGCCCTGCTAATTTTTGCATTTTTAGTAAGACGGGGTTTAACCATGTTGGTCAGGATGGTCTTGATCTCCTGACCTTGTGATCCACCCACCTTGGCCTCCCAAAGTGCTGGGATTACAGGCGTGAGCCACTGCGCCTGGCCAAAGATATTCTTTAAAAACAAAAAAAGGTACTTCTGAAAAGTCAATTTGGGGATAAATACTAACCATATGTAAAGAGTGCTGGGGAACTGTTGATGTTCAGTTTGGAGAGGACTAGAAAATAACAGAACTTGTTTAGAAGATTGCAGATTTCAAAGTGCAGAAATTACTTTGAATTACCAAATGTGAGCTAAGCCGTGCTATGTTAATTTAGAATATAGCTCATCAGGCTTTATACTGTTTAAATAGCTGGCTCTTTCTCATTTAAGTTTAGGCTTAAAGACCACCAAACAACGTTTGAGAAACCCTTGCTGACCATTCTAAATGGGTTCCCTTTATCAGTATACCCTGTTGATGTCCCTCACGGCATCTATCACAATTTTTAATAATCTTATTTGTTGGTTTAATTATTTGTTTGTCTCCCCCACTATATTGTAAAAGTCCACCAAAACAGAGACTGTAGTGAATACCTTATTACCTAGTTCAGGACCTGGCACATAGTAGGTACCAAGTAAATGTTTGTTGAATTAATGAACAAATTGATTCAGCAAAATCAATGTATGCTGTGAACTTGTATGTATGCTGAGTGTAAAAAGATAAATGAGAGTCAGTCCTTGCCCCATTAACTTACTTGGAGGCTTTGAGGGAGTTACATACTTTTGCTTTCATCAGCAGATCTCCAGCTTTCTTTTCTAAATACATAAAAATTATAAAACCCCCAAATAAGACCAACATAGCATTTTAGAACTTCTCATTTGATTAAGAATCAAATATAGACATGGGGGTTTTATATTTTCTTTCTTTCTTTTTCTTTTTCTTTCTTTTTTTGACAGAGTTTTGCTTCTTCGCCCAGCCTGGAGTGCAGTGGTGTGATCCCAGCTCACCTCCCACCTCTACCTCCCCAGTCCAAGTGATTATCAGCCTCTCAAGTAACTGGGACTACAGGTGCATACCACCACACCCAGCTAATTTTTTGTATTTTTAGTAAATATGAGGTTTCACCATGTTGTGCAGGCTGGTTTCTAACTCCTGAACTCAGGCAATCAACCCACCTCAGCTTCCCAAAGTGCTAGGATTACAGGTGTGAGCCACCATGCCCAGCCTGTAAATTTTCACTAAATAGGCTGACTGCATGATAGCCAGGGACATGAGCTTTTTCTTTCATTTTTAAGTAGAATATTCATTAAATAGATTGTCTATTAGTTATATTAATAAAACAATAAATAGGTGTATTAGTCTTTGGCTTAGTACAAATCATTCATGGAACCTAGTAACTTTGAATCTTAGGAAATATAAAATGGAATAACAGTATTCTACCGATAGTATTTCACAAATTTAATCTCTTTTATCCAGACCACTGGAGGTAATTGAACTTAATTTTTTGCAGACAGTCATCTTGATTATTTATATAATACTTAAAAGACTAACTCTGGTTTTGCAAAATATGTTGTTCGAATTTCTTGTAGGCCCGGTGCGGTCACAGTGAGCTGAGATTGCGTCACTGCACTCCAGTCTGGGCAACAGAGCAACACTCTCTCCAGAAAAAAAAAAAAAGTTGATCAGTTATTTGTGGGTTTTCCTTCATTCATGGTAGATAGGACAGGTGGAATATTATCCACCATAAATACTAGGTTAATTTAATTTTTCTTGGTGTTATATTTCATTAAGTTTCTAGTTTTGTTTGTTTTCCTAGAGGTAAAGACAGATTTAGGTGAAGAACAGAATTTGTCAGTTTGGAGTTACTCAAATGAAATTAGGCTACTTGACACTTCTTTGCCTTACTACAAAGTGTACCAGCCTTTCAGGAGTTGAGAAGCTTGTTTCATTTGATATACTTTCTCTCTTCCTGAAAAAAACTATGTGACTTTTTAATATATACTTAAAATATACAATATTTTGTAATTTCATAATACCTCTTGATATTATAAATGCCTTAGGATTTTCTAGAATTACTCTTGGGACTGAGACACTTATTTTTTAGGTGACATTAGATCTGAATGTTATTACTGCATCTTGGTTTTTCTTTTCAAATATTGGGTAAAGGGCAGTTTCAAATCTAGATAGTACTTACACATATTATTATTATTATTATTATTTTTTTGAGATGAAGTTGTACTCTTGCTCACGCTGGAGTGCAGTGGTGCAGTCTCGGCTCACTGCAACCTCTGCCTCCTGGGTTCAAGCGATTCTCCTGCCTCAATCTCCAGAGTAGCTGGGATTACAGGTGCATGCCACCTTGCCTGGCTTATTTTGTATTTTTAGTAGAGATGGGGTTTCACCGTGTTGGCCAGGCTGGTCTTAAACTCCTGATCTCGTGATCCGCCCATCTCTGTCTCCCAAAGTGCTGGGATTACAGGCGTGAGCCACCACTCCCAGCCACATATTATTATTCTTTATATGCTTTCTGATAGCCCTTCTGTTGATTTATGTGTAGCATATTTGTCATAGGAAAGCAGCTATAAAGTTGAATAAAAAAATGCATAGATGTGTCTTAAGGTAAATGTATATATTGTAAATGGTGATTTTATATAATTTTACCTTGAAGATTAAGTTAAATATTTTTTCTTTTTTTTTCTTTTTTAAATTTTGTGCTTTTTCCTTTTTGTTCTTTTCTGCTCAGTATCACAGAATAAATTAAATATTGATTCTATTCTAGATAGAAAAGGAAATCTAGATAATAATTGATTCTATTCGAACTACTTTGATCACTTATTTTTATTATTTTTTCAATTACAATATAATTTTAAAAATTCAAAGAATTCAAGTACATGTAAAATAAAATATGGTAGTTCTTAACATTTGTACTCCCCAGAGAAACTCATTATTAGTAAATTGGGATGTGTCCTTTCAGATTCTGTATGTACACATTTAAACACTATTGAATTTATATGCATGTCTGTGTATGATAAAAATACACATTAATACTGCTGGTGACAAAAGTTGTGTGGCTGTATACCTTTAAGGGGACTGAATCTCAGGCAAGAAACAGATACGCCTTTTTTATAAGTCATTTTGAGTATCAGCAGGACAGATAAACTTTTAAACGTGAGGATCTACAGGAAGAGTAGAGAGATGCCAGCAATTCTTTCAGCAAATGAATACCTTTGGAATTTGCTCTAGTTAAAACAGTTCTGTGTTCCTACTTTATATTTGGAACCATTTATTCAAATTATTTAAAAATTTTGAATTGTTTCTTTAAATTTTAAATGTAAATAAACAAGTACTTTATTTTATGGTCATAAATACTTGAGTTCAGAGTTTGTTTTGGGTATTTCTTTTGGGGCTTTAAAAATACATTTTGGCCGGGTTCAGTGGCTCACACATGTAATCCCAGCACTTTGGGAGGCCAAGGTAGACGGATTGCCTAAGGTCAGGAGTTTGCCTGAGACCAGCCTAGCCAACATGGTAAAACCCCATCTCTACTAAAAATAAAAAATTAGCTGGGAGTGGTGGCGCACGCCTGTAATCCTAGCTACTCAGGAGGCTGAGGCACAAGAATCGCTTGAACCCAGGAGATGGAGGTTGCAGTGAGCAGAGAATGCACCACTGCACTCCAGCCTGCATGACGGAGCAAGATTCTGTCTCAAAAAATAAAAATATATTTCATATATATGTTAGATTTTTAAATTTAATGCTTTGCCTCATAAATTATAAAGTAGATTCAAATTGCCTTCTTAAATGTTTAAAGTTAGAAGGCTAGGCACGGTAGCTCATGCCTGTAATCCCAACACTTTGGGAGGCCAAGGCAGGAGGATGGCCTAAGACCAGGCATTCAAATTAGCCTGGGCAACACAGGGAGACCCTATCTTTATGAAAAATAAATAAACTTAGCAGGTGTGGTACACACCTGTAGTCCTAGCTACTCAGGAAGCAGAGGTGGGAGGGTTGCTTAAGCTTGGGAGATCAAGTCTGCAGTGAACCATGATTGAGCTACTACATTCCAGCCTGGGTTAGAGAGTGAGACCCTATCTCAAAAAATAAATATATAAAATTTAAAAATTAGAATGGTGACCTCTTAAACTTTTTTTGATGATGACTTTGAACTTTTAACTCCATAATTTTATTATTAGAAAAAAGATAGAAAAATATATTTTTAAAAATGTATTTTAGGGGCTGGGCTTGGTAGCTCGTGCGTATAATCTCAGCACTTTGGGAGGCTGAGGTGGGCAGAACACTTGAGGTCAGGAGTTGAAGACCAGCCTGGCTAACATTATGAAACCCCGTCTCTACTAAAAATACAAAAAATTAGTCGGGCGTGGTGGCGGGCACCTGCAATCTCAGCTACTTGGGAGACTGAGGCAGGAGGATCACTTGAACCTGGGAAGCGGAGGTTGTGGTGAGCCAGGATCATGCCGTGGCACTCCAGCTTGGGCAACAAGAGCAAAACTCCATCTCGAAAAAAATGTGTTTTAACATATTTTTAAACAATTAGAAGTTACTTCATATCAGATAGAAAAAAACTGGATAAAGCAAAAGAAAAAACGTCCATATATATAGCTACTATTTCAGGTGGAAGATTGAAGGGTATGAGAAGGAAGGATTTGTGGAAGTAAGGTAATTAACAGGTTGTCTATGGTGGTGGCTGTAGTACAGATTTTTTTTTCTACATTTATAGACGCACAGTACATTGGATAGAAGTATTTTACTTTTGTAGTATGAAGAAACAGTTGGATTATAAAGTAAAAATAATTGGAGACTAACAAAAATATAAATTAACATATTTGTAGAGGCTTTTCCAAACTGTTCCTATTCTCTAAAAGTTTACTTTTGAATAAAATGGTAGAAAAACTATTTCTCTTTGTTTTTGCTATTATTTTGTTTTATTGGATTCTAGAAGAGAAAACAGATGCAGGGAAAGGTGAGTGGCATATTATATAATCATTAGTTGTATTTTATATATGTAACATTGAAGAATGGTTATCGTCATGCTGCTTCAATTAAGCTTTTTCTGGATTGCTTTCAGGCACTGTTTAAAAAGAAAGACTTCATTTGTAATATTCACTCTGCCAAGGGTATCCAAGGGAGAGAAAACAGTTATGGGTTCTTAGCTTTTGTTTCTGGTTGGGCCAGTAAAGCCCCTTCCTCATCACTCTTTTCTGCTTATCACTAGAGACAGAAGCTAAAACCATAGCTTCAGGCTGCTAAAAGCCTAAAACCAAACAAAACAGAACAACAACAAAATAAGTCTGGTTGGGCAAGCTTGCATCAATACATTCATACAACCAATACTAAGAGTGCTACCATCTGTTCAGCACTGGTGCCAGGCCCTGGAGATAAAAAGTCATACAGGCCACCAGCCTTTCCTCGAATCTGAAAAGTATAGAAAGGAAATCTAGTCTAGAAGATAAAAAACAGAAAAGTTACCCTAAAGTGTGACAAGGGTTATGGTATTCATATACATAGGACTATCAAATAAAGGTACACCTACCTAACCAACACTCCAAAGAATCCTAAAGGAAGTGATACCTAGATTGAGTTTTAAAGAATATGTAACAATTATTGGCCTTTAGGGAACAGGAGCAGTTGTTTGGTGGTTTTACATTGTAAAAATAAAGGTAAGGTATGATGTCAGATGGGAAAGGCAAGGACCAACCTTAAGTGCCTTGTATGCCATGGAAAAGAAACTTGAACTTTACCATATGGTTTTGGGAGACCATTATAGGTTTAACTCTGAAGATTGTATAGAGGAGGGATTTAGGGGGGGATAAAACTCAAGGGAAACCAGCTCTGAGGAAGTGGCAGTAATCCAGGCATTGAACCTGGGCGTTAGGAGTGATGGAGAAGAGTGCAGTGGAGAGCTGTATGAGACTGGTGCAGGACTTGGGCAGATTGTCAGAACCCCTGCTTCCTGATCTCTAATCCTTTTCCTCATTTTTGTTAGCAACAGACATGACCTTCAATGGAGATATTTGTATACCAAAAGAAATTACCTATTTTTTTCTCCAACCAGTTGTTGATGCCATGAATTTCCATAAGAAAAGACTGGGGCCGGGCGTGGTGGCTCACGCCTGTAATCCAAGCACTTTGGAGGCCAAGGTGGGTAGATCACCTGAGGTCAGGAGTTCAAGGCCAGCCTGACCACCATGGTGAAACCCCTCTTTATATATATATAAAAAAGAAAAGACTGGATAGGTCTGTCAAATTTGTTGTAACATAATTTGACCTCTTTTTTTTTTTTTTTTTTTTTTGTGGCCGAGTCTCCCGCTGTCAGCCCGGCTGGGGGTGGCATGACCTCTGCTCACTGCAACCTCTGTCTACCCCGGGCTTAAGCAATTCTGCCTAAGCCTCCTGAGTAGCTGGGATTACAGGCATGAGCCACCACGCCCGCCTAATTTTTTTATTTTTTATAGAGACGGGGTTTCACCATGTTTGCCAGGCTGATCTCGAACTCCTGACCTCAGGTAATCTGCCCACCTTGACCTCCCAAAGTGCTGGGATTACAGGCGTGATCCACTGCGCCCAGCCAATTTGACCTTTAGTAGAGGTTTATGTTAATGGAAAGGAAGGGTATAAACTTTGGATTGATATACAGGATTCAAATCCTGACTCTATCACTTACTAGCTGTGTGATCTTGGATGAGTTATTTAAGCTCTCTGAGCTTGTTTTCTTGTTTGTAGGGCTTAGTGGTGATGAGTTAATGAAACTATGTGAAGAGCCTGCTCAGAGCTTGGTAGATAATAGAGACTTACATGGTATTTCCCTTAAAGCAATGGAACAGTGGAGCCATATTGCTTTGAAGGAGGTGAAAATTTGTTCCTGGGGGAGGAAGGGTGAAAAAATCTTGCTCATTAATATATAAAACTAAAATGTATATGCAGTACATAAACAAATATAAAGTATATCTGTGTAATTCAAATATCATGAGGGCATGGGGAGGACTAGGAAAATAATGTCTATAAAGGCTCCTTTTGGGGAGATAATGAAAATAAGGTTGAGAAGCACTGCAGTAGAGTAAGTGATTTACCTGCTTAGATTAGGAATAACTCAGTATGTAAAATACTAAGAGATGTGATTTTTCTTAATCAGTTGGTCAGTTCTGAGGAGTTCACCATTTTGACACCAATTCAGATTCTTGTGGTTTTTGTTTGCTTGGACTAGTCCAGTGCAGGTAGTGAGAAGGGGGGAAATGGTAGAACAAGGAGTTCCAGCTGTAACTGAACAGTCAGTTGAGATAACTCACTACTTCAGACCAGCCCTGTTTAGATTCTTACCAAAAAAATTAAATACTACCGTATCTTTTTTTGATATATCTTCCAAATAAATGCTTTCCTAGAATATTTTAGAAAATATTAAGTATGTTTAGGACAACATTGACAATAACTAAATGAAAGGCCATCATCATAGAAATAATTTATCCAAGTGAGGTTTAATAATAAGTTCAGCAATTACTAGAGGTTACTAATATATTTCTTTATTTGTGAACTCTTATTAATATTCAGAATTTTAAATGTCTGTGTGTCCACCCTTAAATATAGCTGTTCTAGTAGTACTGCATCATTAGTAGTGTTTCAAGTAAATGTTTTGGTTAACTGAAACTTTAAATACCAAGTCTTCTAAAACTTATCTACTTTAAGCTGGTATCCTGAAGATAAGTTTAGCCACTGTCACACAAAGTCATATTCTGTTTATGAATGTGGGGTGGGATTAGAACTCAGATATGTTGTAAATACATAGTGATTAATTAGCACTGTCACAACTTTTCAGAGCTCAGGTCCAACAATATAATCTTCAAGTAGGGAATTCAAAAGTTAACATTTTTGTTAAAATTAAAAACTTCCTGATCATAAAAGTCATACATATACATTAGCAGATTAGAATATAAACTTTAAAGAAGCAAATAAAAACAACCACAGTAACTGTTATGTTCCTGCCATTCTTTTCTTTTTTTTTTTTTTGAGATGGGGTTTCACTCTTGTCGCCCAGGCTGGAGTGCAATGGCGCAATCTCGGCTCACTGCAACCTCCACTTCACAGGTTCAAGCGATTCTCTTGTCTCAGCCTCCCCAGTAGCTGGGATTACAGGCATGCACCACCACGCCCGGCTAATTTTTTGTATTTTTAATAGAGACAGGGTTTCTCCATGTTGGTCAGGCTGGTCTTGAACTCCTAAACTTAGGTGATCCACCCACCTTGGCCTCCCAAAGTGCTGGAATTACAGGCCTGAGCCACCATGCCCGGCCATGTTCCTGCCATTCTTTATTGACTTCTTCAACAGTGATGATCATTCTTTACTTTTTATTTGAAACTTTTTACTGAAATAAGTACTGAAATAGCCCCTTCTGTTTATTTCTTGGTTTTAGCATAAATATAAAATTTATATGTACAATTTTATATTTTACTTTCAAAAATATCTTTTTTTTTTTTTTTTTTGAGATGGAGTTTTGCTCTTGTAGCCCAGGCTAGAGTGCAATTGCAAGATCTCTGCTCACTGCCACCTCCGCCTCCTGGGTTCAAGCAATTCTCCTGCCTCAGCCTCCCAAGTAGCTATAACTGTAGTCATGTGCCACCACATTCAGCTAATTTTTGTATTTTTACTAGAGACAGGGTTTCACCATGTTGGCCAGGCTGGTCTCAAACTCCTGACTTTGGTGATTCGCCTGCCTTGGCCTCCCAAAGTGCTGGGATTACAGGCGTGAGCCACTGTGCCTGGCCCAAAAATATCTTTCAACAATCTTACCTGTTCCAGTACAGAGTTTACAGACTAGTTTCCTTTGAGCTGGATTGAGTCTTCAGATATGTTTTGTTCATCATGCCTACTATTAACTGTATTGACTCGAAGTTTTGTTTTGTTTTTTTCTATATTTGAAACAGGGTCTCACTTTGTCACTGAGGCTAGAGTGCAATGATGCAAACACCACTCCCTGCAGCCTCAACCTTCTGTGCACAAGGGGTCCCCCCGGCCCCTCCACTGCCTCAGCTCCCTAAGTAGCTGGGACGATAGGCACATGACACCATGTCCAGCTAATTATTTTTTTTTTGTAGAGATGGAGTTTCACCATGTTGTTCAAGCTGGTATCAGAACTCCTGAGCTCAAGCTGTCCACCTGCCTTAGCCTCCCAAAGTACTGGGATTACAGGCATGAGCCACCATGTTTGTTGACTAATGCAGTTTTAAAGATGCTTTTTAATTAGTTCCTACATTTTGAAATTGGGAGAATTCATATTGAAAATTTGAATTTCTGGCTTCTCTTGAAAAGCCACATGGTCTTGAAACACTAGGTGTGCACTCTTCCATGACAACACTTGGCAGTGGCTGGCACATTTAGATAGGCCATGCATTTTCTAGTATGCCACAGTTCTGTTCCTTGGTATCCTCTCTATGGCATATCAGCCTGTTTCAATTATTTAAGAGCTCTGCCTTGATGTTTATTCTAAGTTAATCCTTACTAAAGCAGCCCTAGATGGAACTCTTTTGTTGCTAATACTATGTCTGTTTTTGTCTTACAGGAGAAGATGTATGGTCTTATGCAAAGGGACTTCCTCACATGTTTCAGCAGGGTGGTGTATTCTACAGTATTATGAAGAAAACCATGGGTATAGTTAATTTGATTTTATTCTTAAATAATAGCTCTACTCAAGCTATTTTAAGAGTAAGGAAGTTCATATAGTCTTCTACTAAAAATATTTTCAAAGTTAATTTTAGGTTTATATTCTTTAGCAGTTTTCCTAGTTAAAATAGATTATTACCCTGACATGGTCAGCTACGTTTTCTCCTAGTATTACTAAAAATCTATCACTTTGTCGTTAGTCTTTTCTCACTTAAATTATGTGTATGATTCTTTTTTTTTTTTTTTTTTTGAGACTGAGTTTCATTCTTGTTGTCCAGGCTGGAGTACAATGGCATGATCTTGACTCACTGCAACCTCTGCCTCCCGGGTTCAAGTGATTCTCCTGCCTCAGCCTCCTAAGTAGCTGGGATTACAGGCATGCGCCACCACGCCCAGCTAATTTTGTATTTTTAGTAGAGGCAAGCATTTCTCCATGTTGGTCAGGCTGGTCTCAAACTCTCGACCTCAAGTGATCCACCACCCTCGGCCTCCCAAAGTGCTGGGACTATAGTTGGACATAGTGGCCCATGCCTGTAGTCCCAGCTACTCAGAGAGTGAGGGAGGAGGATCACTTGAGCCCAGAAGGTTGAGGCTGCAGCGAATCACAATCACACCACTGCACTGCAGCCTGGGTGACAGAGCAAGACCCTGTCTGATAAAAATAAATAATAATAATAATGAATTATATAAATAGGCAGCAGGCCAGGTGCAGTGGCTCATGCTTGTAATCCCAGATGCTTATAATACTAGCACTTTGGGAGGCCAAGGCAGGAGAATTGCTTGAGCTCAGGAGTTCAAGACCAACCTGGGCAACATGGCAAAACCCCATCTCAACTCAAAATACAAAAAATTAGACAGGCAGCATGGTGGCACATGCCACTTGCAATCCCAGCACTTTGGGAGGCTGAGGCAAGCTGCCCCCAAAGGCAAAACGGTGAAACCCTGTCTCTACTAAAAATTCAAAAATTAGCCAGACACAGTGGTGCGTGCCTGTAATCCCAGCTATTTGGGATGCTGAGGCAGGAGACTCGCTTGAACCTAGGGCAGAGGTTGCAGTGAGTCAAAATCACACCACTGGCACTCTAGCCTGGGTGACAGAGCAAGACTCCGTCTCAAAAAAAAAAATGCATTTTGACTTACGAGTTTATCTGACTGTAACCCATCGTAAGTTGAGAAGCATCTGTATAGATCAAATTGGGGACAGTTGATATCTTGACAACATTGAGTCTTTTGATTCATTAAGATGTTATATTTCTTGTTTTTGGTTTTTTTGAGATAGGGTCTCACTTTGTTACCCAGGTTGGAGTGCAGTGACACAATCACAGCTGACTGCATCGTCAACCTCCCTGGCTCAGTTGATCCTTCCACCTTGGCCTCCTGAGTAGCAGGGACTACAGGTGTGCACCACCATGCCCTGCTAATTTTTGTATTTTTTTGTAGAGATAGGGTTTTGCCATGTTGCCCAGGCTAGTCTTGAACTCCTGGGCTAAAGTCATCTCCCTGCCTCAGCTTCCCAGAGTTCCGGGATTACAGGCATGAGCCACTGTGCCTGGCCAAAAATGTTATATTTCTTCATTGATTTAAGTCCTTAATATCTCTCATCAGAATTTTGTAATTTACAGCATATAGGTCTGGCACATAGTTTGTTAGATTTAGACCATGAAATATTTGTTTTTTGGATGATATGGCAGAAGATGCTTCTAAAATTTTTTAATTTCCTATTGTTCATTTCTAGTGCATAGAAATAAAATTGGCTCTCTTCTTCTTCTTTTTTTTTTTTGATGCAGGGTCTGAATCTGTCCCCCAGGCTGGAGTGCAGTGGCGAAATCTTGGCTCACTGCAACTTCTACCACCCACCCCCCACTGCCAACCGGGCTCAAGTAATTCTCCAGCCCCAGTCTCTAGCCCCAGCCTCCCTAGTAGCTGGGACCACAGGCGTGAGCCACCACACCCAGCAAATTTTTGTATTTTTTTGTAGAGATAGGGTTTCACCATATTGCCCAGGCTGGTCTCAGATTCCTGAGCTCAAAGTAATCCCCCCGCCTCGGCCTCCCAAGGTGCTAGGATTACAAGTGTGACCTACCACACCCAGCCAATAAAAAAAAATTTTTTTTAACATTGCCCTTGTACCCTGTGTATGACCCTGCTAAACTCACATATTTTAACAATTTTTTAGCAGATTCTTGTCTGTGTAGGTCATCATGTCTTTGGAAATAAAAGACAATTTTATTAGCAATGGCTAGGATCTTTAGTTCAGTGTTGAGTATGTTCAGCTTGCAGGTGAGCAAGCTGAATATACAGGGAGTGCCTGATTAAGGATTTTACAATCTTAAGATTGTAAGATTGAGGACATTCCTTTCTATTCCTGGGTTTGCTGAGAGTTCATGTTATGAGTGGATGTTGAATTTTGTCAGATGCTCTTTTCCTACATGTATCAAGATGATCATATTGTTTTCCTCTTTTGGTACATTGATTTTTTTGAATATGGAAACAACTTTACCTGGTGAATTTAATTTGCTAATATTTTGTTGAGTGTTTTTGTGATTGTGTTCATGAAGGATAATTATCTGTATAGTTTTCTTGTAAGACTGTTTAATTAGGGTAGCTTCAAAAGATAGCATTGAGAAACATTGCCTCCTCTTTTCTTCTGTTTTCTGGTAGATTTTATAATAGTTTTATTTTAGTTGGTAGAATCCACCAGTGAAGTCATTTTTGCTTGGAGTTTTCTTTGTTAGGCAATTTTTAACTACAAATTTAGTTTATTTAACAGAATACTCTTAAAATTATCTATTTCTTCTTGAGTAAGCTTTGTTAGTTTTATCTTTCAAGAAATCTGCCCATTTCATCCAAGTTATCAAATATATTGGCATAAAGTTGATCCTGATATTCCCCTATTGTTGTCCTTTTAATGTCTGTAGAATCTGTAGTTCTTTCATTTCTGATCTTGGCAACTTGTGCCTCCTTTTTCTTTTCTGTTTATTTTTTTTTTCTTTTTGGGACTGACCAGTCTGGTTGTTGATCTTTTCAAAGAAACAATGTTTCAAAGAAACATTTGAATTCATAGGGTTTTTTTGGTCGAATGTCATTTTTCTGATTTCAGTTTCATTGATTTCTACTTTTATGTTTATTTTTTCCTTCCTTCTGCTTGCTTTAGGTTTAATTTGCTCTTTTCTTTCTAATTTCTTTATTTTATTTTTTGAGACAGAGTCTTACTCTGTTGCCCAGTCTGGAGTGCAGTGGTGCGATCTCAGCTTACTGCAACCTCCTCCTCCTGGGTTCAAGCAATTCTTATGCCTCAGCCTCCCAAGTAACTGGGATTACAGGTATGCGCCACTATACCCAGCTAATTTTTGTATTTTTAGTAGAGATGTGGTTTTGCCCTGTTAGCCAGGCCGGTCTCTAACTCCTGGCTTCAAAAGATCCATACACCTTGGCCTCCCAAAGTGCTGAGATTACAGCCATAAGCCACTGCGCCCAGCCTGTAAATTGTATTTTAATATAGGCATTTAAAGCCATAAAATTCTCTCTAAGCATCCCTTCCCTTTTTTTTTCTTTACATCCACTCCTCCCGCCACCCCTCCGCCCCGGCCTTTTTTTTTTCCTGAGACAAAGTCTTACTCTGCTGCCCAGGCTGTAATGCAGTGGTGTGATTTCGGCTCACTGCACCCTCCACCTCCAGAGTTCAAGTGATTCTCCTGCTTCAGCCTCCCAAGTAGCTGGGATTACAGGCATGTACCACCATGCCCAGCCAAATTTTATATTTTTAGTAGAGTTGGAATTTTGTCATGTTGGCCAGGCTGGTCTCAAACTCCTGACCTCAGGTAATCTGCCCACCTCAGCCTCCCATAATGCTGAGATTACAGGTGTGAACCACTGTACCCAGCCTTTTTACATCCCTTTTAAACTTTTTATCTTTCATTTAAGTCTACTTTGTTTTCTTTTCTTTTTTTATTTATTCTACTTTCTGAAATATAGATACTAATTAGTGGTTTTTAGAAGTTAGTATTTAATTAGGATTGATTATGGAGATTCCTATAATCTGGATCTGTATGCACTATATTCCATGCAACTACAAAGAACTTCCTTCAGTTGTATTTTGTATGTGGGAGGGGGTTGTGGATAAGGGGTATGGGGATGGCTGTCTTCACTATTTTCAAAATAGTTTCGTTTTAGTTTGAAATTATTTTTTAAATGTTAACTGTGTTACTGAGACAATTCAGTGGGAAAAGAACAGCCTTTTCAACAAGTGGTGTTCAGACAATTAGATATCAGCATGAAAAATATTGAAGTTTGACCTCTACCTCATAACATACACAAAATTAGTTCAAAATGGATAGAAGACATAAGTTTAATTGCTAAAACTAGAAAACGCTTAGAAGAAAACATAGGCATAAAATGTATTGACTTTGAATTAGGTATAATCTTAGATAAGAAAACAAAAACACAAATAGTAAGAGAAAAAAGTAGATAAAAAGTAAACTTCTGTGCTACCAATTATACCATCAGGGAAGTAAATACACAACCCACAGAATGGGAGAAAATTTTTGCAAACCATATATCTGAGAATGGATTTGTATCTAGAATATGAAGAACTCTTACAACTAAACAAAAATGACAAATAACAGTTAAAAATGGGCAAAGGATATGAATAGATTTCAGAGAAAATATATAAATGGCCAATCATATGTGAAAAGATGCTCAACATCATTAGTCATCAGGGGAATGCAAATCAAAACAAAAATGGGATGGTACAATACTTCATACTCACTAGCCTGGCTGTGGTCCAGAAGTTGCATAGGAAGAATTGTAGGCGAGAATGTAGAGAAATTGGAACCCTCATACACTACTTGTAGAAATGTAAAAATGGTGCAGCTACTTGGGAATTTTGGCATTTCCACAAAAGATTAAACATAGAAGTGTACTATATGATCCAGCAATTCTACTCTTAGGTGTATGCCCAAGAGAAATGGAAACATATGGCCACACAAAATTTGCACACAAGTGTTCATAGGTGAGTTATTCATCATAGCCTAAAATGGAAGTTACCCAAATGTCCGTCTACTGATGATTGGATAAATAAAATGTGGTATAACCATACAATAGAATATTATTTGGCAATAAAAAGTAGTAAAGTATTCGTACTCGTTACATCACGAATGAACCTTGAAAACATTATGTCATATGAAAGAAGCCAGTTACAAAAGAGCATATGGTGAAATATCCAGAATGGGAACACTTAGAGAGACAGAGAGTAAATCAGTGGTTTTCCTAGGGCTGGGAATGAGGTAGAGGGAATGACTGCTAAGGATCAGGGTTTCTTTTTGGGGTAATGAAACTGTTCTAAAAGTTGCATAACTCTGTGAATATGCTAAAAACTGGCTATGCACAGTAGCTCATACCTGTAATCCCAGCACTTTGGGAGCCCAAGGTGGAAGGATCACTTGAGCCCAGGAGTTTGAGATTGCAGTGAGCTATGATTGCACTACTGCACTGCAGACTGGGTGATAAAGAGAGACTCTGTCTCTAAAAAAACTATATATATAAACTATATATAGTTATATATATATATATTCTCCAAACCATTCAGTTATATACTTAAAAAGGGTGAATTATATGTGAACTATATTTCAATAGAGTTGTCTTATTTCTTTCTTTTCTTTTTTTTTTTTTTTAATTTTTGAGACAAGTCTTGCTGTGTCATCAGGCTGGAGTGCAGTGGCATGATCTCAGCTCACTGCAACCTCCGCCTCCCAGCTTCAAGCAATTCTCCTGCCTCAGCCTCCCGAGTAGCTGGGACTACAGGCACGCGCCACCACACCCAGCTAATTTTTGTATTTTTAGTAGAGACGGGGTTTCGCCGTGTTGGCCAGGATGGTCTCGATCTCTTGACCTTGTGATCCACCCACCTTGGCCTCCCAAAGTGCTGGGATTACAGGCATGTGCTACTGCACCCGGCTGAGTTGTTATATTTCTTAGAATGTTACATGTGGTATTTATCACTAAGAGGTAATTTCTCTGAAGGGGTTGGCTTGCTTACTCAGCCCACAGCTCTCAACTCCTCATGGGATGGGCAGCACCCAGGTCAGCAGATACAGGGTCCAGGACAAGTGGTTCTGGACACCAGCAGGAGTAGGACTCTGTGGGGCCAACTCTGTGCAGCCCTGCAGCAGCGTCTTGGGAGGTACCTGTGAGCCCCAGAGGGCATGTGTGCTCTTTTAGCTTTCCTATCCATAGATATAGCTTAAGTGTTTAACAGCTCAGTGGAGGGTCAGGGTGACAGCCTTTTCTACCCACCCTCTTGGTACCCAAGTTCTTGTCTGGCATCCTGGAAGAATTAGGTCGCATGAAAGAATTGAAGGGTGGTGAATGTGGAGGATTTTACTGAGTGTTGGAAGTGGCTCTCAGTGGAATGGAGAGCTGGAAAGCAGTTGGAGTAGGAAGGTGGTCTTCCCCTGGAGTTCAGCTGTCCCCGGCCAAACTCTTCTCTGAAGGACCCCCGTCAAGCCATCCCTCTGAAGTCGAGCTGCTTCTCTCTGACATCCAGCTGTTTCTTCTCTTCTGTCCTTCTCTGCCACTCTACCGGTCTGCTGGTCTGCCTGGCGTTTTTATGGGTACAGGATGGGGGGCAGGACAGGCCAAAAAGCAACATTTGAGCAAGAAAACAGGAATACATGTTCTCACTTTGGGCCACAGGTCCACGCTTGAGGGTGGGCATCCACCAGGGACCCTGCCCTTTTCTGCCTAGTATTTCTCTGCCTCCTTTCTGTATCAGAATCAGAACAACTGAGATCAAATTCTGGATTTATTACACTCTTACTTCTAAGTGTCAGTTTATTTGTAAAGTGGGTATGATAATGTCAGGGTGATGGTGAGGATCAAAGGAAATGGTGGATGTATAGCAGTTAGCAAATGGTCTGATACCTAATAAATACTTAGCAAATGTTTGTTATTGTTATAAGAATTCCAGCTGTTATTTGCAGAACTGAAATTCTGACTATAACACAGCCATTTGAAGTGGATCATCCTCAGAAAAGTAATTTACCTTCTAAAATAGAATTTTTTCTGACATTTGTGGTAAATTTTTTTTTTTGAGTCTCACTCTGTTACCCAGGCTGGAGTGCGGTGACACAATCTCTGTTCACCACAACCTCCGCCTCCTAGATTCAAGCAGTTTTCCTACCTCAGCCTACCAAGTAGCTGGTATTACAGGCGCCTGCCACCATGCCTGGCTAATTTTTATATTTTTAGTAGAGACAGGATTTTGCCATGTTGGCACGGCTGGTCTTGAACTCCTGACCTGAGGTGATCCACCCTCCTCAGCCTCCCAAAGTACTGGGATTACAGGCGTGAGCCACTGCACCCGGCCAGTAAATTTTTCTCTATATTTTGTAACAGATTCATGTGGCAAATTATTATTATTAAGCTCAGGGATACAAGTGTGGGTTTGTTACATAGGTAAACCTGTGTCATGGGGGTTTATTATACAGATTATTTCATCACCCAGATATTATGTCTAGCACCCGTTGGTTATTTTTCCTGATCCTCTCCCACCTCCCACTCACTACCCTCCAAAAGGCCCACATGTGGTTGTTGTTCCTCTTTATGTGTCCATGTGTTCTCATCATTTAGCTCACATTTTTTATTATCACCATTATCATCATTATCATCCTGTAGTCAAAGAATCAAAACATGTCAACCCCTCTCAATCCCAGGCATTTACCTCCATCTTCCAAAAACAGGAAAAGAGCATACATACTTCTCTTATTTTATTCAAATCCACCTTAACATATAGATGGTTACATCTACATTTGAATAACAGTATTGCCCATTATAACTAAACTATACTATTACTATTTCTGTTCTTCATATTTGGAAAGGTATTCTAAAATTCACTGGCTTAGGCTGGGTATGGTGGCTCAAGCCTATAACCCCAGCACTTTGGGAGGGCCTGGGTGAGTGGATCACTTGAGGTCAGGACTTTGAGAGCAACCTGGTCAACATTGTGAAACTCCGGCTCTACAAAAAATACAAAAATTAGTTGTGTATGGTGGCGGGCACCTGTAATCCTAGCTACCTGGGAGGGTGAGGCATGAGAATCGCTTGAACCAGGAGGTGGAGGCAGCGGTGAACTGAGATCGTCCCACTGCACTCCAGCCTGGGCAACAGAGCTGAGAGCAGATCCCATTCCCCCCAACACCCAACAAAAAAATAAAGTAAAATTAATTGACTTAAAATATAGTGAGTTTTCTGCCAGGTGTGATGTCTCATGCCTGTGATCCCAGCATTTTGGAAGGCCAAGTTGGACAGATCGCTTCAGCCCAGGGGTTCAAGACCAGTCTGGGCAACATGATCAAACCCCGTCTCTACTAAAAATACAAAAATTGGCTGGGTGTGGTAGCATGCGCCCAGTCTTAGCTACTGGTGAGGCTGAGGTGGGAGGATTGCTTGAGCCCAGGAGGTCAAGGCTGCAGTGAGCCGTGATCACGCCACTGATCACGATCACATACTCCAGCCTTGTTGACAGAGTGAGACCCTGTCCACCACAAAAAAAATATAGAGAGAGAGTAAGTTTTCTTACAGATTTTTGTAGAGAGGAATGAAGAAATTAATGGCAAATTTATTTTTAAGTTTATAATACTCAGCTTTGCCTGGGTTTGAACTTTATAAAAATGGAATTATGTTGTATACATTCTTTTATTATTATTATTATTTTTTTTTTTTTTTACACAGAGTCTCACTCTGTTGCCCAGGCAGGAGTGCTGTGGTACCATCTTGGCTCACTGCAACCTCTGCCTCCTGGGTTCAAGTGATTCTTCTGCCTCAGCCTCCCGAGTAGCTGGGTTTATAGGCACCTGCCACCACACCCAGCTAATGTTTTTGTATTTTTAGTAGAGATGGGGTTTCACCATGTTGGCCAGGCTGGTCTTGAACTCCTGACCTCATGATCCGCCCGCCTTGGCCTCCCAAAGCAGTGGGATTACAGGCGTGAGCCACCTCGCCTAGCAGATATGGTTTTTTTTGTTTGTTTGTTTTTGTTTTTGTTTTTTTTGAGATGGGGTTTTACTCTCAGGCTGGAGCACAGTGGTATGATCATAGTTCACTGCAGCCTCCACCTTCCAGGCTTAAGTGATCCTTCTGCCTCAGCCTTCCAAGTTGCTGGGACTACAGGCATGTGTCATCACACCCAGCTAATTTTTTAAATTTTTTGTAGAGGCCAGGTCTCCTTATGTTGCCCAGGCTGAAACTCTTAGGCTCAAGTATGTGGACTTGCCTCAGCCTCCCCATGTGCTGGGATTACAGGCGTGAGCCCCACACCTGGCTGACTTGCTTAGTTTAGCAACACTTTTTCAGATACATCCGTGTTAACGAGTTCATCTATAGTTTATTCATTTTCACTACTGCATAGTATTCTGTTGCATTGTTTTAACACATTTCATTGTTCTGCTGATGAGCTTTTGGGTAGTTTCCAGTTTTTTAATGTAAAGAATAACTATAAGTACTAGTATACATGTCATTAGCATATATGAGTAAATTGTTGATATGTGATAGAGAAATTTTAATGTGCCTTGCTTCTTAAAATTCAAAGGAATATATAAAACCTAAACAATCTCTCTATACCTGTCAAAAAAATTCTAAACAATACTTAAAAGTATCACAACAGTATTTGTATTGTATTTAAACTATATCCATTGATTTTTTTTTTTTTTTTTTGAGACAGAATGTTGCTTTGTTGCCTAGGCTGGAGGCAATCTCAGCTCACTGCAACCTCTGCCTCCCGGTTCAAGTGATTCTCCTGCCTCAGCCTTCTGAGTAGCTGGGACTACAGGCATGCGCCACAATGCCTGGCTGATTTTTGTATTTTTAGTAGAGATTGGGTTTTACTATGTTGGCCAGGCTGGTCTCGAACTCCTGACCTCATGATCCACCTGCCTTGGCCTCCTAAAGTGCTGGTATTACAGGTGTGAGCCACTGCTTATTGCTCCCGGCCTGTCTAAATTTTAATAGCTGCCTATACTTCCATCAAGTAGCTAGGAAATAATTTACTTAATCATTTCTTCTTGAAAATTTAGATTTTTTCCATTGTTTCATATTAAGTAATACTGCGATGAACATGTGTGGAACTATGACTCTTTGTAGGGATAGCCAAGAGAAAGAATCACAGTTGCAATCTGGAAACAAATGTAACACCTTTTTTTTTTTCTTTTGAGATGGAGTCTTGCTCTGTTGCCCAGGTTGGAGTACAGTGGCGCCATCTTGGCTCACTGCAACATCTGCTTTCTGGGTTCAAACAATTCTCCTGCCTCAGCAGGAGAATCCCAGCCTCCCCAGTAGCTGGGATTACAGGCACGCATGCCACCCCGCTCGGCTTATTTTTGTATTTTTAGTAGAGACTGGGTTTCACCATGTTGGCCAGGCTGGTCTCAAACTCCTGACCTCAAGTGATCTGCCCGTCTCAGCCTCCCAGAGTGCTGGGATTACAGTTGTGAGCCACTATACCTGGCCACAAAACCTTTTTGCTCTAATAGAAGGATTAAAACATATTCACTACCTGATTGATATTAGGCACTGTGGTATGTGCTTCAATGTTTTAATGTTTTTAATATGCTTAAATGTTTTCTCATTTAATTCTTAAATAATTGAGTGAAATGAATAATATGCCCATCATTATACTTACCCAATTGTATTATAATTATCTGTTTGTATCTGTCTTCTAAGGATTATAGTATTTTATTTTTAAATCATCAGAGTCTGTTTTAGTTCCTGGCACATAGTGAGGCTCCATAGATGTTATCTTCTGAGATGGATGTTAAAAGCTTTGCCTTGAGGCAGTTTTGACCTTATAAAGTTCTCTTCTTTGCTACCTTTGTTTGCTGAGCTACAGTGTATAGATCTCTGAGAACAGGGATTGGTAGCCAATAAACTGATTACAGATGTACCCAGAAAAGTAGTATTTAGACCTCATCTCAAGACTTCAACTTTTGCAGGTCTCTTTTTGTCAGTCATCTCTGCTCAAAATGTGTCAAGAGGAAATTCTACTTGGATTTTTATTAATTGATACTTTACCTACCATTGAAATGAATGTTTGTTTGAAATTAACATATGTTATTTATTCATTTGCAGTTGAGTTATTTTCTCTGGTTATTTGGAATATTCTCAGAGAAATAAATTAGAACCATTGAAGCACTTTTCAAGGAAGGAGGAACTATTCTTAATATCTTGTAAAACTGGAGAATGCCTAAATGCCCACAAAGCATTTCTAATTTATTCTTTATCCCTCCTCTCTGAATTTCTGCAGTGAAATTAGTTTGCTTTTGCCTTTATATTTTGCCATAAAAATATTACTATGTACCATATATTATAAAAAATTCTTTATCTTTTTTTTTTTTTTTGAAAATAGAAAGTATGTAATTTTGTAAATTGGAAAAGCCTCACTGTCATGTATGTGGAGTATACTTAGAGTGACACATTTAAAGTGTAAAGGAGTGGATTTTTTAAAACATACGATTTTTTAAAATATGCAGGCTGAAGCAAGTATAAAATTTTTGAATACCCTGTAGTGAGACCAACTCCTTGACTAGAAAATAAAAGAAGTTTAAAGTTTTTATCCGCTGCTACTGCATTAGTGGACCAGGAGAAATAAATTGCAGTGAGCCTGGTGAGGAGCATCCATAACCCAGGCTTACTTGGGTGGTTCTGGCCTACCAGAAATGAATAAGAATTATTTCAAAGGAATTTAATTGAATAGGTACTTAACTATGGAATATCTTATTTAAAATATATATATATATATATTTATATATTTAATATACTTATATATAAATATATATATATTTGAGACAGAGTCTTGCTCTGTCACCCAGACTGGAGTGCAGTGGTGCAATCTCAGGTCACTGCAGCCTCCACCTCCCAGGTTCAAGCAATTCTCCTGCCTCGGCCTCCCAAATAATTGGGACTACAGGCATGTGCCACCACGCCCAGCTAATATTTTGTATATTTAGTAGAGACAGGGTTTCACTGTGTTAGCCAGTATGGTCTCAATTTCTTGACTCCGTGATCTGTCCACCTTGGCCTCCAGTAAGTGCTGGGATTACAGGTGTGAGCCACTGCGCCCAGCCGAAAGCTCATATTTTTTATATTTGTGAAAGATACATACCTACAGCACACTGTGAAAACACCTTTCTGGTATTTTACAATTCAATAGAATGACTTTTGATTTTTAGTTCAACACACTGTGCAACAAGTTAGGTATACCTCACTTTGCCTTTATGGATGTTTTGGCAAAGTTTATAATTTGAATTTTAGTGATAAAAGTATATATTTTTATTCATTTACATGTGTTTTCCTTATAGCTCAGCTGTTTGTTTCAAGCCCCATTTTTTTTTTTTTTTTTTTGAGACCCAGTCTCATTCTGTCGCCCAGGCTGGAGTGCAGTGACACAGTCTTGGCTCCCTGCAACGTCTGCCTCCTGGGTTCAAGCAATTCTCCTGCCTTAGCCTCCTGAGTAGCTGGGACTACAGGTGCATGCCACCATGCCTGGCTTTTTTTTTTGTATTATTAGTAGAGAGGGGGTATGTTGGCCAGGCTGGTCTTGAACTCCTGACCTCAGGTGATCCACCGGTCTCTGCCTCCCAGAGTGCTGGGATTACATGCATGAACCACTGCACCTGGGCCTCAAGCCCCATTCTTTTTTGTTGTTGTTGTTTTTTGAGATGGAGTTCCACTCTTGTTGCCCAGGCTGGAGTGTAATGGCGCAGTCTCAGCTCACTGCAACCTCTGCCTTCCGGGTTCAAGTGATTATCCTGCCTTAGCCTCCCGAGTAGCTGGGATTACAGGTGCCCGCCACCATGCCTGGGTAATGTTTTGTATTTTCAGTTGAGATGGGGATTCACCATATTGGCCAGTCTGGTCTCGAGCTCCTGACACCACAGGCCTCTGCCTCCCAAAATGCTGGGATTACAGGCATGAGCCATTGCCCTGCCTGAAGCCCCATTCTTTAATTTTCTAATAGGATTTTTTTTTTTTTTTTTTTTTTTTTAAGATCTCTGGGGAGAACTACTTTAGGGTCTATGGTAATGGTTCTTTTTTGTAATACGGTAAATTCTTTTCTAATGAATTTTGTTTTGACAGCTGTTATCTGTAAATTGTTATTTAAAATTCACTATTTTAACTATAATTGTCTTAACTACATTTTTGCTAATACCTTAAGATTTTAATATGTTAAATATCTTTTTCCCCTTTTTAGGTATGGCTGATGGCAAGCATTGTACTTTTCCACATCTGCCTGGCAAAACCTTTGTCTATAATGCTTCTGAAGATAGACTGGAATTGTGTGTGGATGCTGCAGGACATTTCCCCATTGGTCCTGATGTTGAAGATTTAGTTAAAGAGGCTGTAAGTCAGGTTCGAGCAGAGGCTACTACAAGAAGTAGGGAATCAAGTCCTTCACATGGGGTATTAAAACTAGGTAGTGGTGGAGTAGTAAAAAAGAAATCTGAGCAACTTCATAATGTAACTGCCTTTCAGGGAAAAGGGCATTCTTTAGGAACTGCATCTGGTAATCCACACCTTGAGCCGAGAGCTAGGGAAACTTCAGTTGTAAGAAAGCATAATACAGGGACAGACTTTAGTAGTAGTTCCTCTAAAACAGAGCCTTCTGTATTCTCAGCTTCTTCTAGTAATAGTGAGCTTATTCGAATAGCTCCTGGAGTAGTAACAATGAGAGACGGCAGGCAGCTTGATCCTGATTTGGTTGAGGCCCAGCGAAAAAAATTGCAGGAAATGGTTTCTTCTATTCAGGCTTCAATGGACAGGCACTTGCGGGATCAAAGTACAGAGCAGTCACCATCTGATGTTCCTCAAAGGAAAATAGAAGTTGTGAGTTCTTCTGCAAAGTCTGGGACTGGCTTGCCTGAATCTTTTCCTTTAACCGGTGGTACTGAAAATTTGAATATAGAAACAACTGATGGCTGTGTAGCAGATGCACTGGGAGCAGCATTTGCCACAAGGTCAAAAGCACAAAAGGGAAATTCCATGGAGGAGCTTGAAGAGATGGATAGTCAAGATGCTGAGATGACTAACACAACTGAGCCAATGGATCACTCTTGATTTAATTAGAGGCTAATAAAGGCAGAATGTTTATTGTGAATATGTAATATTTGTTGGCTGGGCCACGTAACTTGATTAGTCATTAAAAATCTTGTACGTATATAATTCAAAAATTATATCTTGTTATTCAGTGCATGATAGCAAGTGTGTAATTGGCAATAGCTTTTAATATATGGCTGCCCAGGCTGGCTCTGAATTTCTATAAATTAGCTATTAGATCTGCTGAGATGACTTTTTTCCATATATGTGGTTCATTGGCAGTTCTTTGTAATTTTAGTTCCATGAAAGTCTTAATATTTCCAACATGAAAATTCTCTTAGTAAATATGTTTGATTTCTGAAAAGGCTAGAAATGGAGGGGAAATGAGACTTTGCTAATGTTGATGTCATCAAGGTAACCATCTCACATATTAGTGTCAAAAGGTTTATGTAAACTTGAAGTTTATCTGAACTAAATTGTGTCTTAAAATTCATAAAATTATTTGACAGTGGGATGCAGATGTTTCCGTGAACATAAACACATTCATAGAGATATGTATTCTTGGCAAAAATATCTTGAAAATAGAATGTAATGATTAACACTTTGCTGATTTGTGCAAGGTTAGGGGAAAATCTCTTCTAGATTGATAAGGTCAATGTGATTCAGTTGTGTTGCTGTCTGAGTCAACACAGCCAATTGTGTGCACTCTGTTATTAATATGTTACCATTATTTTTGATTCCTGGCTTGGTCAAAAACTACCTGATTTTTTTTTTAATCTTGCAGAAAAGTTGATTGCAAAGTGTGGTAGAAAAAGAAATAATGGTAGCAGTAGTTAATCTCTAATTTTCAGCATTTGTCAGATTCACAGAGAATTATAAATAAGAGTTTATCTTTATGAATGAGTTAATTGTTCTACAATTTTGATCAGTGGTATTTAAGCCTGTATATGCTAAGTATATTTGTGCCCCTTTGAGCCAAAAATGTTTTCTTTTTTTTTTTCTTAGAATCCGTAAGTTTATTTGTTGGCTTCACTTGGGTTTAGATGCAAATTTTACTGCATCATACTCTGATCAGCTGGGCATTTGCTTAGTGTATTCATCAAATCCTTAGTGCCAGTTTCCTTGAGAAGCAGCTTTCATGCTTATTTCTTAAAGACATCAAAAGAGTGTTTATCCTGAGTTTGGTATTGCACTATTTTATTTTATTCTGCAAATCTGTATTCTGAAATGTACATTTCAACCCATATTCTTCCTCTGTTCACTGTAATTAAGTTGAATTTGAATGGCTGAAAGACAAAATGTATGTTAATACAATCTCTTACCCAGAGCATTCAAAGCCTGGCTGTCTCTGTTTGCACATGTAACAGATGCAGAACTGTGTGTGTAATTCTAAGAAAATGTACGTCAGAAAGTATTTTATCAGATGTTTAAAAATCTCTGCCTGTTGATTCATAAGGGATATAGATAGTACTTTAACTTGTGTTTCCAGATAAGGCAGATATCGGTCATCTTTCTGTGAAAGTATCTCTAACTGAATCTACTTGTTAAACGAACTACTCTATTTAAGGAAAGAATGGAGAATCTAGACATTTTACAGGTGTATCTGAGCAAAATATATATTTGGGTTAGTTTTATCACATTATCACCTTTGTCTTTATATTTTATCTTCATCCTAAATTTACTTTCAAGCATTTTCTCCCTATCAAAACAGCAGGAAATTTTTAAACTTTTATGTTGTGCACTAGTTTTGCATAAAGTAAGAGCTGTAGCTACCAAATTCTGTTTACTACTTAGTAAAGGTGGCTTCTGTGTATTAAACTACAAATTATAAATATCACTTCACTAACCACTATAATCATTTTTGGCTTTTTCAGCCACTGGAACTTTTTTGGGGGTGATTTAAATACAGGAAAACTGTTTAATCAAAAAATGCACTGCTTTCATGTAAAATGATATAATCATCTTTTAACAAATATTTTCTTCATTGATAACTGATATCTCATAGCATTAACATAAAATATCAAAAACTTTATCTCCCTATTCTTACATTTAGTGTAAATTAGAATGCATCTGTGAATTTTAGAAGATGGGCTTAATCTCTGACAACTTTGTTAATTTCTCTAGTTACAGCAATGGTATTTAAAAGCCAGTTAGGTGTGAATAGTACAATAACAGTTTGAGTTCTCCCTTGATAAAAGAATAAAAGGCTCAGTTCTGATAAGTGATTAAATTTCTTGAAATTATTTCAAATCAGCTGAAAATTTGGTTGGGGTGATTGATGGTTTTTGAGAAGTAGGCCAGGTATCCTCACAAAGAAGTTTTAGAATAGGGTTTCTTTTAAGTTTTTAAATATCATCCTTTGTCCTTCCATATGGTTTTCATAACCAATAACTGTAGAATGGTTATTTTTCTAGTACTATCATTTGTGATATAGCCACATCTTGGAGTGCAAACTAGACATCTTAAGTAAAATATTTTTTTTTTAGTCCTGGATTTAACATTATAACTAAAATGCAGTCCTACAATTCTGTTTACAGTTCTTCACTAAACATTTAAATAAAGTTGTAAATTTTTTCTTCAGTGATCCATTATATAGGTAATCATACAAAATTTGAGTCGATGGCCCAAAGTCCAGGTAATGTTGAAGATAGTATATATCTATAATACCAGTAATGAGAAATTGGTGTAAATTGAAGAAAGTAAGACGCTGCCATATATTAAGATAGAATTATAATTAACTCCATGAGAATTATACTCAGGAACTAGTTAAAGAGCAAGCCCATTTCTCCCCCTTCACTCTGTTTCAGACATTTTATTGGAAAATGTTAGGGTAGAGGCCTGACAAAGTTAGCAAATGCTATTGACTGATACTGACTCTATGTCTTCCAATGATTTTTAGTTTGGTTTTTAGTCAAGCCTACTGCTTGCAATTAAGATATCAATCTGAAATGCATCCATAATTCCTGGCCACAGGTCTTTATTGCCATTATTTTTAAGTGTCTTAACTTCCTTGGAGATGAACACTGACTTTGCATATGGTCTCTTACCTCAGGGAAGATCACTTGCTAGCAACTCATACTACTCATTGACAGGTTTTTGAGAATTGTACTGACATCACATGTTAGCTACTAAATGCAAAATTTACAAAAGTATTGTTTTATGTAGTTACCTACCAATACTATCTGCTACTGAATAAGTCTCTAAATATGTAGACCTCACTAATAACTAACCTTTAGGTATGAAATTTACTTCTGTCATTAATTACACTTCAACTGGTCAATATAGTGACAACATCATAAAGTGTTTATTTCAGAATATCAATACACTTTTGTTTTCAATTTTCAACAGTAATTTCAATTGGCCCACACTTAAAATACTGCAGCACAGATTTTGAGTTTCATGGTTCTCAAAGAAAGGTTTCCCTCTTAAGACTTTTCTAAAACAAAGCCTTTGCAAAATTGGATTAAATTCCACTTATCTTAATGTGAATTAAAAATGAACATTTATAATAATCGCTCCCTATTCTAAGTTGAGTAAATGTATCCTACCATTCAGGGTTATCATATAACAAAGTTGTACAACCTTAAGGCTCTTCACAATATAAGAGCTATTCACATGAAAATATTCCTTAGTAGAATGTATATTTAATAAATAAAGGGGAACTATATCACCAATGTAAGTTATAGAGTTAATTACAAGTTCTACCATTCTTGATAATTCTTTGAGATGCTAAGTGTTTCAGTTCATATTTAATGATACTTAAATCGTGGAATTTTAATGTTTGTTCCAAAATAGCAGAAATTGTAAAAATTGTGAATTATTGGAGAAAATGCCATTACTTGTATATCTGACATTTAAATTTTTTAATTATGGAGACTACATGCTTTTGTAGTATATTAATGATTATTTTCTTGTAAAAGAAAAGGAAAATTAGTAAAGAAAAAGTTTAGTTGATGTTACCTGCTTGTGAGTATCAATTACTTAGTTTTTAAAATTTTAAGCTATTGCGTACTTTTCTTTAGGATGCAGAAATCTCATCCTGAGTTCTTAAGCCTGTGGTAGAGCAATAAAAGACTGAAAAGGTTATCAGTATTTTCAGGCTTATTTGACTAAGAATTAGTGCCAAGAACTGGAAAGTCTACTTTTTGGAGGAAAATTATACTTAGAATTTGTAAAAATAAGCAGTAATAGTATAAATATTGAGAAAAATAGCTTTAACTGCTCAATAAAATAGTATAGATGTTATGTCACCCTTAAGGCACTGGCTGTTGCCCATTATTTTCTGATTTTGTGATTGCTGTATATATTACATTTGAGTAATGAATAATTAGTAATGGTGTATTATAGTGTTCTACAGCACACCTTACTGTACAGTATTTGAAGTATTCTTTCATATCAATAATAAAACTGTAAGTTAATACGATTTTTCCCTGAAATGCTCCACATTAGCTTTTCAGGTTAATTTTATATTCTTTAGTTACCTGGAATTATAATGCATGAACATATAGTTCAGTTTATAAAGGAATTCTTAAGTTTTCTTTTTGAACTTAAGTGGGTTATCATACAGGAACAGTAATTTCTCCCCTTAATGTTGATTTCATTGCTAGATGAAATGGACCCAGTGAAAAAAGAATGCACAATTTTTTTTTTTTCAAACAGGGTCTCACTCTGCTGCCTGGGCTGGATTGCCTTGGCACAATCAGGGCTGACTGCAGCCTCAACCTCCTGGGCTCAAGTGATCCTCCCACCTTAGCCTCCTGAGTAGTTGGGACTATAGGCGTGTGCCACCAAACCTGGCTAATTTTTGTATGTTTTGTAGAGACAGGATTTTGCCATGTTGCCCAGGCTGGTCTTGAACTCCTGAGCTCAAGTGATCTGCCCTCCTCTGCCTCCCAAAGTGCTGGGATTACAGGCATGAGCCACTATACCCAGCCAGCAAAATTTCTTTAGACATATTACATAATTGGGCCACAATGCTTACTGAATATTTAAAAGCAAAACAAAGGCAAATTCTAATAGAGAACTTGATTTTGTGGTGGTTTAAAAAAATAACTGGTGATGAGGAAATGAAAGGAAATACAGATAATAGTACTAATTTACATTTGTGTAGCTTAGCAGTCAACACATATTTACTTTTAAGCTTTACTGTATATGCTCAATATACATTTTATTAGAGTAGATCATTTAATTCAATAATTTGGAGTATAGCCTCAGATACCAGACTTCCTAGGTCTGAGTCCTGGTATGCTGCTTTCTGTGACCTCTCTGTGCTTCATTTTCCTCTCTGAGAGGATGATGATCACATCTACTCCTAGGGTGGTTGTATCAAATGAGTTAACACATATCTGATGATGATAAGAGTGCCTGACACATAGTAAACACTCAAATATTTGCTATTATTATTATTATATGTTAATGTAATGTGGTAGAGTTCAGTTGCCATTAAGTGGGATAAATCCTCACAGGGCACATATTACTTAATTTGTTACATTAAAACTTATTTTACTCATACATAATTGACTAAAAAGTGGATAGTTGTACATTCAAATTATTTATGCGAGTATGACCATGTGCAGCACTGAGATCTCATGAACCGGCAGTGTGCTTTGTGACCCAAGGCAAGTCTTAGGGCCTTTCAAGGCCTCCATTTCTTCTGTAACCTTGTGGTTTCACAGTTACCTTTTTGTTCTGCTGACTATTGTCATCATAGTCTCACTTGCAGAGGGCATAGTGCTGATGGGATAAGTGACATGGGTATGAGCCCCATGTAAACTAAACATAATTACCTTTGCTTTAGGCTTTGGCTACAGTTATCCCAAACTTGGACTTGAGGTCTTGTATATGCATGCCATTGGTCACATACCTTCAGAATAGAATTCTCAAACTCTTTAGTAAATAAGATAAACATCTTACTTATAACAGCTCATTATGGATTTTATTTTTATTGTCTGGCTCTTTCAGACCCCAGTAACTGCAATTCTGACTTAATAATCAATTGTTTCTAATCATTAAAAATGTATGTAGAAAAACGGAAGTAAGTCTTTAATTGATTTTCTGAACTGTATCTGACACACTGAGGTGAAAAACATGGGATCTTCAAATTTGCACACTCCTTAGAAGTAAACCTGGCTTTGGCCTATTTGTCATACCACATAAATTATCTGAAAAACAGATGAATTGTATAGGAATTGGGGGGATTATTCCTATTTGTTCTATTTATAGAAACATATGAAGTCTACCTATAAAATGATGACTTATTTTTATATGTGATTTATGGAATCAGTATTTTTTATTTTTATTTATTTATTTTGAGACTGAGTCTGGCTTTATTGCCTAGGCTGGAGTGCAGTGGCACCATCTTGGCTCACTGCAATCTCTGCCTCCCTGGTTCAAGCAATTCTCCTGCCTCAGCCTCCTAAATAGCTGGGATTACAGGTGCCTGCCACCACACCTGGCTAATTTTTGTATTTTTAGTAGAGATGGGATTTTGCCACATTGACCAGGCTGGTCTCAAACACCTGACCTCAGCTGATCTGCCTGCCTCAGCCTCCCAAAGTGTTGGGATTACAGGCATGAGCCACCGTGCCCGGCCTTATTTTATTTTGGAACCAACATATTATCTAGTCATACTTGAGTCACTCATTTATTTTAAACAAGTACTGATCAAATGCCTCTGTTTTAAAAACCTGGGAAACAGTTCCAGATGAGACAAATTCCATGTGCCCTTAGAGCTTATATCTCAGTGATGGAGACAAGCACAAAACACAGTCATAGCTATCATTTAGTGACTCCTTTCCTTACATCTGGGCAATAGGCTAAACACTACATGCAATAATTAACAATCAAAATAACCTTTGTGGTTTGGTACTATCATTATCATCGTTTAGGAAACAAGCTGATCTAGATTAGTTGGCTTCCCCAAAGTCCTGGAGTTAGGTGGCAGACCTGAGATTTAAATTCAGATGTTTAAGACTCTGTAAGAGACAGGGTCTCCCTATGTTGCTCAGGCTAGTCTCAACTCCCAGAAGTGCTGGGATTACAGGCATGAGCAACAGCTTTAATTTCACTTCCTACTAGTTCCCTTCCTGAACCCTAGTCCTCTACTCCAAGTTCTTCCTCCTTTGGATTTGTTTTCTTGCCTCCTCTAAATTTGGAGGTACTTTAAGGAAGAATTTAAGAACTTCTTAGATGACTAACCTGGGTACATCTGAGAATCACTGGTTAAAGTCCAGTTTTTCAAGGACCTCAAATAATTCTTGTTAACTGAGTGGGTCTGTTGCTTTGGAGGGGAGATTTCCCAAAGGTGATGTTTCTCAAAGAATAGTTCATGGGCTATATGCATCTCACCTAGAACATTTATTTTTATGGAATCTATCATGTGCCAGGTACTTTGCTAAACGTAAAGAATAATAAACTGTGAGACACTTTCTGCCATCATTACACTTATATTTTTAGTGAGAGAGAAATATATTTAAGCAAGTAACTGTACATGTTGGGAAAGCACTGGGTGGTGTGGGATTATGCTGCAAGAGGAACTGCCTTGACCTAAATGGAGACGGAATGCTTCCTGAGAGGTGATGTACCATCTGAGATCTGGCGTGGTGGCTCACGCCTGTAATCCTAGCACTTTGGGAGGCTGAGGTGGGTGGATCACCTGAGGTCAGGAGTTCAAGACCAGCCTGGCCATTATGGTGAAACCCCATCTTTATAAAAAAAAAAGAAAAAAAAAATTAAAAAAAAAAAAAAGGATACTTAAAAATCAATTGGGCGGCCGGGTGTGGTGGCTCATGCCTGTAATCCCAGCACTTTGGGAGCCTGAGGTGGGAGGATCACGAGGTCAGGAGTTGGAGACCAGCCTGGCCAACATAGTGAAACCTGTCTTTACTAAAAATACGAAAATTAGCAGGGCATGATAGCATGCACCTGTAGTCCTAGCTACTTGGGAGGCTGAGACAGCAGAATGGCTTGAACCTGGAAGGCTGAGGTTGTGGGGAGCCAAGATCATGCCACTGCACGCCAGCCTGGGCAACAGAGCAAGACTCCATCTCAAAAACAAAAAAGTTAAATTGGCCAGGGATTGTGGCTTATGCCCAGTGCTTGGGGAAGCAGAGATTGGAGGATCACTTGAGGCCAATAATTCAAGACCATCTTTGGCAACATAGCAAGACCCCAGTGCTGTTGAAAAAAAATTAGCTGCTGTGATGGTGCATGCCTCCTGCCTCAGGAGGCTGGGGCAGTTTATAGTGAGCTATTATTGTGTCATAGCACTCAGCCTGGGCAGCAGAGTGAGTCCCTATCACTTAAAAAATCCAATTGGCAAGATTCAGTATCTCCAAAAATATTTTACTAACTAGGTCTGTCTATCAAGCAAAATTAAATGGGATGCTTATGTTTCCCATACTATAGACTCTAGATCCTTCCCATAAGGGGGTAGTGAGCCAACTGAATAGAGAAGAATGAGGAACTTTGAGAAAATTGTTGAAAATAGGGCTGCTAGAGAAAAAGAAAAAAAAATGCAGCAAGTAATGAGATTCTGCACTGAGTGTTTAAAACTAACCAGATACATAAGCTTCTCCTTTGAAATTAAAAGGTGCTTTGCTATTGAATATGACCAATGTAAATTAGATACATAGATGAATAAGCCCTCAGTTATTCTGATTCCTTTCAACATTACCAGAAAGAACAGGTTTTTTCTTTTCTTTTCTTTTCTTTTTTTTGAGACTGAGATTTGCTCTATCACCCAGGTTGGTGTGCAGTGGTGCAATCTTGGCTCACTGCAATCTCTGGCTCACTACAACCTCTGTCTCCAGGGTTCAAGTGATTCTTATGCCTCGGCCTCCTGAGTAGCTGGGACTACAGGCATGGGCCACCACGCCTGGCTAATTTTTGTATTTTCAGTAGAGACAGAGTTTCACCATGTTGGCCAGGCTGGTCTTGAACTCCTGACCTCAAGTGATCCACCCAACTCAGCCTTCCCAAGTGCTGGGATTACAGGCATTAGCCACTGCACCTAGCCTGCTTTTTTTTTTAAGACAGAGTCTTGTTCTGTTGCCCAGGCTGGAGTGCAGCAGCATGATCTTTGTTCATGGGTTCAAGCAATTCTTGTGCCTCAGCCTCTCAAGTAGCTGATACTACAGTCGTATGCCACCACTCTCAGCTAATTTTTGTATTTTTTTTAGAAATGGGTTTTCCCCATGTTGCCCAGGTTGGTCTCGATCTCCTAAACTCAAGCGATCCACCCACTTGGGCTCCCAAAGTACTGTGATTACAGGCATAAGCCACCGTGCCCGACCTATAAAGATTAGTTTTATTTCTTCCTATAGCATCTCACAGCCTATACCAGTATCTGTCTCCTGTTTCCACTAAGTAGTGGTACTGCCTAAGTGGCTGGTAACCAAGTGCCTATCTTAAATTGTGACTTACAGTATTCCATTTCAATTTAAGATTATCATTATGTCATCTTTCTTACGGCAGGTGATTTGGCTCTTTCTTTTGTAAACATTACAATGTTATTAAGTTTATTTTTGGTACATGAGGTAATTAGAAAAATTAGTATCTGGAAAAGTTCTCATTGAAATAGGCCTTAATTTTTTCACATTTAAAACTTATTCTCAAAGCAATACATGTACATGGCTAAAATAATTCAAAACTATAGAAGCCACCCGGTTCTCCCATCCCAATTGCTAAATTAACCATTTATGTTTGGTGGTTACCTTCACAACTGAAATAAGATGTCACAGGTATAATCTCTTGATTTATCTACTTTATACAGTATTTTATTCTCCCATTATGAAAAACATCAGTTCCCTTGCTTTTTTAAGGTTATCTCTATAACTTTAAATTATATAGTCAGGACTCTATTAATCTATCAGTTTCAAACATTATCTCTTGACTCACCCTATTAAAAATGAGGAAATTAACATTTTTACACTTTTTGAAATTCCTTATCTTCCCATTCTACTTCCTAATTTTTATCAGCTATCCTACTTATTACTTTTACATTGCTGAGGTTGATCGTATTCAAGTTATGTTCTTCTAGCCATAAATGCCTTTTTAAAAATCTAGTTTAACTAAGCTAATACGCAGCCAAGATGGTCCCAAATATTAAAATGAAAGTATTTCACTTTCCCTAGAATTATTTTTTAAAAAATAATAAAATGAAAAGAGCTTTTTTTTTTTTTTTTTTTTATGGGATACCAGTTAGAAGTTGGAATTTTTTCAAGGCAGACATTGGAATTGTTTTTTCACCTATTCTTCACCCAGGGAAATCAAGGCAGACATTGTATTTGGAGAACAAGCCTCTTGTTTTTGCCCAAGTATAAATTCACTAGCAGTTAGTTATTCACAAGAAGAAGGTAGGAATAGACTGTGGGCAAGATTAACAGACATTTCAACGAGCTTGTTTAATGTCCCACTATTCTTTTTTTTTTTTTTTTTTTTTTTTGAGACAGAGTCTCACTCTGTCACCCAGACTAGAGTGCAGTGGCATGATCTGAGCTCACTGCAACTTCCACCTCCTGGATTCAAGCAATTCTCCCTGCCTCAGCCTCCAAGTAGCTGGGATTACAGGTGCCCGCCACCACGCTTGGCTAATTTTTGTGCTTTTAGTAGAGACAGGTTTTTGCCATGTTGGCCAGGCTAGTCTCAAACTCCTGACTTCAAACTCCTGCCTACCTGGGCCTCCCAAAGTGCTCGGATTATAGGAGTGAGCCACCACACCTGGCCCCACTATTCACTCTTGCTTGCCGTACATTCATGTCCTAATTTGGAGCCTTCAGATCTCATGGGGAAATTCAGCTCCCACTTCTGCTGCAGTCTTCTCCTGTGTACAGTTTCTGAGGTGTGATTGCCATCAATATGTTTTATATATTAATATGTTTTTGTTTCTTGTCTTCCAGAAATACATTAAACCTGAGGTCCACAGATGTTCCTCCTGCTACTCTTTTCCTTAGCTGTTTTTGGATTGTTACTTTTTTTTTTCTTTTTTGAGAAGTAGTTTCCCTCTGTTGCCCTGACTGGAGTGCAGTGGCCCATCTAGGATCACTGTAACCTCCGTCTCCTAGGTTCAAGTGGTTCTTCTGCCTCAGCCTCCTGAGTAGCTGGGAATACAGGTGCATGCCACCACGCCCGGCTAATTTTTGTATTTTTAGTAGAGATGGGGTTTCACCATGTTGGCCAGGATGTTCTTGAATTCCTGACCTTGTGAACTGCCTACCTTGGCCTCCCAAAGTGCTGGGATTATAGGCGTGAGCCACGGTGCCTGGCGGTTTGTTACCTTTTGTACTTTACTGTAATAACAACATGAGTTTGAGATGGAGAAAGTTAATCATACATCTTTAATTCATCACCTTGACCTAAAAAGTCCAGGTCTTAAATTTGTAAATAAATTGCACAAGATAATTTCAGGGTTTTTTTGTTTTTGTTGTTTTGTTTTGGTCTCCTTTAGGTGACTCCTGCATTTTGTAAGGCAAAGACATTTTTATTTCAAAGGGAGGGTATTACTGTTTCGTCAAGGAAGCGATGCTAAAAATACAAATAAAAACTACTCTTTTATCTTTCACTCATTCTTTAATATGTAAAAACAAAAGGCAAAACAAATTTTTTTTAATAGGTATTCAAAGAGTTTACTATAGGGCTATTGTTTCTTTTTAAGTTTTTATATTTGAGACAGAGTCCCACTCTGTCACCCAGCCTGGAGTGCAGTGGCGAAATCTCAGCTTACTACCATCTCTGCCTCCCAGGTTCAAATGATTATTGTGCCTCAGCCTCCTGAGTAGCTGGGATCACAGGCACATGTCATTACACCTGGCTAATTTTCGGCATTTTCTTTGAAAATTGTTCTATCTCTACAAATTCAGTTTGTAAATATGATAAATATATTCCTATTTTTATTACGTAAACAATACAAAATGACTTAATCATTCATTTTCTACTCTAAATCTTTAAATTGCTTCCTTAGGAATATGCACCATCCATGTAACTGCACCTACTGCTTCCCATTCTCCTGTAATGAAAGGGCAATACTCCCAAGATTTGCTTATGCTGGCTTGAAAAGCCCTGGTTAATATAGTTCCTAGAAGACTATACTTTTTTTTTGGAAAGAAATGGGGTCTTATTCTGTCACCCAGGCTGGAGTGCAGGGGTGTGATTATAGCTCACTGCAGCCTCGAACTCCTAGGTCCAAGGGATACTTCCGCCTTCGCCTCTCCAGCAGCTAGAACTCGAGGGGTGACACCATACCCAGCTATTTTTTAAAAAAAATTCTAGAAGGGGCAGGCATGGTGGCTCACACCTGTAATCCTAGCACTTTGGTAGGTCCAAGGGGGTGGACTGCCTGAGCTCAGGAACTACTGGGCAATATGGTGAAACCCCATCCCCACTAAAAATACCTAAACAAAACAAAAAATTAGCAGGCATGGTGGCGCTGACCTATAGCCCCAGCTACTCTGGAGGCTGAGGCAGGAGAATCGCTTGAATCTGGGAGGCGGAGGTTTCAGTGAGCTGAGATCACAACACTGCACTCAGGCCTGGGCGACAGAGTGAGACTCTGTCTCCAAAAAATCATTAAATCCTAGAAGGAAATAGCTCCAAAAAATAAAAGGGCTGTGGCAGAAATGATGAAACCAGGTATTCAATCTGAAAACAAAACTCAGGTTTAGAACTATATCTTGGATAGAGAAATGTTTGCTTCATTCTCTGTCCCCTCACCACCGATATTTTTGCTAATCTTCAGTGTACATTTAGGGTGCTATTTTAAATTTGATGGAAATTATAAATAGAAATCACACTGTCTAACATAAGCAGTTATAGATTCTTAGTTTGGCTTTTAAAGTTAAAAATAAGAGCACTTGTACTGCATGGGAAGAAAAACTGTAAAGGGAAAGAAATGTTTTAAAGTGTCCCTATTTAAACCCGATACTCCTTGCTCTACACTTTGGGGTAGAGAGAATAATGATTTCTCAAGTGTCCATGTTCTAATACCCAGAACCTGTGAATACATTACTTTACATGGCAAAAGGGACTTTACAGATGTGATTAAATTAAGGATCTTGACATGGAGGGATTAACCTGGATTATCCAGGTGGGCCCAGTGTAATCACAACAACACTTAAGAATGGAAGAGGGGCCAGGCGAGGTGGTTCACGCCTGTAATCCCAGCACTTTGGGAGGCTGAAGCGGGCGGATCATGAGGTCAGGAGATCGAGGCCATCCTGACCAACATGGTGAAACCCCGTCTCTACTAAAAATACAAAAATTAGCTGGGCGTGGTGGCACGTGCCTGTAATACCAGCTACTCGGGAGGCTGAGGCCGGAGAATCACTTGAACCAGGGAGTCAGAGGTTGCAGTGAGCCGAGAATGCGCCACTATACTCCAGCCTGGATGACAGAGTGAGACTCCATCTCAAAAAAAAAAGAATGGAAGAGGGAGACAAGAGAGTCAGAGAAAGATCTGAAGGTGCTACATCACTGGCTTTGAAAATAGGGGAGGGGGCTGTGAGCCAAGGAGTGCACACTGCCTTTAGGAGCCGGCAAAAACAAGGAAACAAATTCTCCTCTAGAGCTTCCAGAAAACGAACACAGCCCTCCAGACACCTTGATTTTAGCCCAATAAAATCCTGTTTGCACTTCTGGCCCCCAGAACCTTAGGGTAATGTTTGTATTATTTTAAGCCACTACATCTGTGGTAATTTGTTACAGCAGCAATAGGAAACTGATGTACTGTTGCTGAAATTTTCAACATTTTTGGCCTGTAATAATAAAAGTAATGTTTCTCTTCAAAAAGTAATTTTCCATAGTGTTCAAATTCTAGTCCTCATTTACAAAAAATAAGCCTACTGAGGGTTCAAAATAAAGGATAGGAACTCCACGTTAGGGAAGAGGGTATTCAGGGCATTAAAATGACTACGAGCAGGCGACAGAATCCTCAAAGCAGGGTTATCACTCATTGGTGGGAAGCATGACATCCACCAAGATATAAATATGTGTGCTTCTCTTAAATTTGGATCTTTCTACCTCCACTCTAAATGTTATCACCTTCTTTCTACTTCAACAGAATTAATAATCTATCTTGTCTTTTTCCAGCTTCCCCTTCTCTACTGGCTCAGCATGTCCAGGCATTACTAATGGGCACAGTGAATTTTGGAAAGTTTAAGGGTAATCTGTGCTTCTCGATGGTCGTTATGGCATTTAGTGTGTTGGGACTGGGAACACATTACTCTCTCAATGTGTGAGACAGTCCTGCACAAGAAGAAATATTCTGCATTCCATTTACCTTTCAACCAGTCATGTAAGTGAAAAACCTGATTATAATTATGTAAGCTAAAACCAGACTTCCTTTTACATATAAACAAAAGTGCACAAGTGTTTTTGCACTCTTATAAAATAATTGAATATATTCCAGAAATGCAACTACCTCGTAAATCAAAGAAAGACTGTATTTTATTTTGTTCAAGCTGAACCAATAGTTGTTTCCCCATTTTAGAAAATCACATTACTGAAGGCACCCCAGCTCCAAGTTTTAAGACACTAATACAGCCCATGAATTGATGTCTGTATTTGTAAATACTGTGTTCATGGTGACTCTACCTATATATCAGCTGGAGTAGTGCCTGACAGAGATTTTACTATACATTTCTTTTGTTATTGTAGTTAGAGCAGTAAAATAATTTTTAAAAAAGTAATGTGTAAGTTATCTATGAATTTCATTTTAATATGGTACAGGGAATAGAAAATATTGTTATAAAAAGGGGATCCTGGCTCCAGTAAGGTTGAAATCATTGCTCTAAACATACCCACCCATCCATCCATCCATCCATCCACCCACCCACACCCCACTCCTTCCCGTAACCATGTTATCACTGCCTTCCCTTCCCTTTTCTTTCTAGTATCTTCAGAGAGTGCCTTGACTTCATTACCTAATCAGTCATCAGTCCTCTTGAAATCTGACTTTTACCACCACCATGCCATTGAAATTGTGGCCAAAAAGTCACCAAACCCTGTTAAATCTAGTATATACTTGCAGAAAGAAGTCAGTTCTATTTTACTTTCTATAGCATTTGAGTTCATTTCTCCCTTTTATTTGAAACTTTCATTCCTTGATTTCTGTTATATCACCTTCATGACGTCTGTCCCTTGAACTCCTTTGCAAGCCTTGTTCTTCTACCTGTTCCTTGATGGCATTTCCCATTACTTCACTTTTAGCCCTGTTTCTTGCTCTACACTCTTTTACTAGGTGATCTCATCTACTCCTGACTTTAGTCACATCCTGTGATTCAAAAACCTTTATTTTCAATCCCAACCCCATTCTTGAACTACATCTCTCTTCATCTGGGAGCACCAAAACCCCAAAATTCAACATGTTCCAAAATGGAACTCACTTTCTACCCACCAATCTATAATCACTCCTGTATCCTATTCCTAACTAGTAGCACCACCAGCCAGCCAGTCTTTCAAATAAGAACCTGAGAGTTTGGATTCACCTTTTTCTCTCTCCATTATTCTGTCTTCTCCATTGCCACTGCCAATGCATCAGTTTAAGCTCCTGTCCCTCACCCAGTTACACCCAGTTCTTTTAACTCATCTCCCAGCTTCTAGTCATGTCCAATCCAATATATCCTCTACATGGTTACCTGGGGTATCTTTTGAAATATAAATCTGTTTAGCTCTACCCTGTTTAAAAAGCAAACAAAGAGACAGAAAGTAGAGTAGTTGTTGCCTTGGGCTGAGGGCCTTGGGAGAAAATGGGGAATGACTGCTAATGGGTACAGATTTTCGGGGGAGGTGATGAAAATGGTATAAAATTGATTGTGGTGATAGTTGCACAACTCTTTGAAGATACTAAAAGTGAAATTGTACACTTTAAATGGATGGATCATATTACTAGAGTATGAGAGAGTAATAGAATATGAGATCACTAATAGATCTGAATTCAAAATAATTGAGTCAGATTCAGTGGCTCACACCTGTAATCCCAACACTTTAGAAGGCCAAGGTGGGAGGGTCACTTGAGCCCAGCCAGGAGTTTGAGGCTGCAGTGAACTATGTTTGTGTCAGTCGCTGCACTCCATGTATTACTATTCCAGCCAGGGCAACAGAGCAAGACCTTGTCTCTAAAAAAAAGATAACTGGGAGAAGACTTGCAGATTTACATAGTAGAGGAAAAGACTATTCATTTTAATATTGAGAATTAATTTACCAAGTTATAGCTAATCTAAAACATACTTTACAGGTATTATTAAAATAATAATATCAGCATATCCTTTATTTATATGTACATGATTTTAAAGTACATTTTCATATACTGAAAATTTTTTAAGTTGGTTCTCTCAATTTAGAGATTTAAGCTCAAATTCAACTTTACTATTACTTTAAGTTACTTTCTTTTAGCTAGTTCTACCTATAAAAATTAACTAAATTGAAAAATAAGAGTAATTAAGAAGATAAAATGTTTGACTTTCCTGGTAACAGGTTAAGGTGCTAAACTTAAGACTGCTTTCGAGAGTAAAATTTATCTCTGTAGTACCAATGTGTAGCATGAGTAGGTGTTCAAGAACTGTTAAATTGAATAAGGAATAAATAAGATTAATAAGCATTTCTTCTCTAAGAATAGGGATTCTCAATCTTTATTATAGCACCAGGTGCTATGTGCTCTGTGCAGAATTTTTTTTTTTTTTTTTTTTTTTTTTTGAGATGGAGCCTCACTCTGTTGCTCAGGCTGGAGTGCAGTGGTGTGATCTCAGTTCACAACCTCCAACTACCTGGTTCAAGTGATTCTCCTGCCTCAGCCTTTTGAGTAGTTGGCATAACAGGCACGTGCCACCATGCGGCTAATTTTTGTATTTTTAGTAGAGATGGGGTTTCACCACGTTAGTCAGGATGGTCTCGATTTCCTGACCCTGTGATCCACCTGCCTTGATCAGCCTCCAAAGTGCTAGGATTACAGGTGTGAAACACCACAGCTGGCCCAGAAATTTTATATTATACCACTACCTCCCGATTACTGTGATTGACATGAATATGTACAAACAAACCAACTTTTCACTAATTTGTTTACTATGATATTTATACATAATTCACTAAAGTGGAACAGCAGAATATCACTAGCTTTTCAGCATTTGAGTCCAGTATTACAGCTCTTAAAAGGTTTTCCTTAAACTAAAAATCAGAATGTTCAGATTATCATTTTCAAAGATTTTATCCTTTTATCAAATAAGCAAAAGCTAGCCATTCACGTGAAAGGGGTCACCATTATCTGTGAATGCTTTCCATGCGCCTGGAGCTCCATATCCAACAAAACTAGAGCTGTGAGAGAAGGGTGCTGACGGTTTCCCTCTCCTCCCCTCCCCTCCCTCTCCTCCCTTTCTTTCCTTTTCTTTTTCGTTCTCTTTCTTTTCTCTTTTTTCTTGTTATATCTGATGATTAACAAGGTTACTTTTTTTTTTGAGATAGAGTCTCATTCTGTCACCAGGCTGGAGTGCAGTGGTGCGATCTCGGCTCACTGCAACCTACGCCTCCTGGGTTCAAGTGATTCTCCTGCCTCAGCCTCCTGAGTAGCTGGGACTACAGGCGCCCGCTACCACACCTAATTTTTGTATTTCTAGTAGAGATGGGGTTTCACCATGTTGGCCAGGATGGTCTCTATCTGCTGACCTAGTGATCCACCCACCTTGGCCTCCCAAAGTGCTGGGATTACAGGGCTAAGCTACTGCACCTGGCCAATGGTTACTTTCAATCAGAAGACATGCACTTTATCCGATAAAAATTGGGCTGAAGAATTTAGGAATTCTAAATAAAATTTTGAATTGGAAAAATAAAAATTTACTTCATGGAAATTGTAAATATAATGAGAGTGACAGGGGGTGTGAGTGCTCCTTCATTCATGATACTCTAGCTGTCAGGGCTGGGATTTGATTTTACCCTACTTACAAGCTAAGTTAAACTGTTAGTGGCTCATGGATCCTTTTCCCAGAAGGAACCAGACTCTTAGGTCGAGGACAAAGTATTGGTATTACTTACAACACAGAAAACACCTTGAGCGTCAATGTATTTGTGCCAGTTACGCTTGCTTTCAGGTCCCATGGGGCAATGTAATGGGCCCAGATGGATGTCATGCATATAGTGGATTTGTGATACAGCTGAGAAACACTGAACTTCGGAATCCACTGCTTTTATAGTAAGCAGTAAGTAAACCTGGTTTTTGTCTTGGATTGAGATGTTACCTCATCTCTCAAGGCAACTAGCTGCAAGCAACCCTTAGAAATGGCCTGTGTAAAAGAGTACTCAGGGCCTTGCATCCTGGCACACCCACCAAGATGTATATAGGAGTGCAAGACCAAGGAAGATTGTTTCTCTTAGTAACCACACCAGCATCTCTAAAGAATGGCCCTGGTTGGGCACAGATGGCTCATGCCTGTAATCTCAGCACTTTAGGAGACTGAGGCAGGAGGATTGCTAGAGCTCAGGAATTCAAGGTTACAGTGAGCTATAATCACACCACTGCACTCCAGCCTGGGCAACACAGCTAGACTCCATCTCTAAAAACTTTAAAACGAGGCCAGGCTCCAAGAGAATTGCTTGAACCTGGGAGGCAGAGGTTGCAGTGAGCTGAGATCGCTCCAATGCACTACAGCCTGGGCAACAAGAGCAAAACCCTGTCTCAAACAACAACAACAAAATAATAATAGGCTAGTCTAAGTGGCTCATGCCTGTAATCCTAGCACTTTGGAAGGCTGAGGTGGGCGGATCACCCGAGGTCAGGAGTTCGAGACCAGCCTGGCCAATGTGGCAAAACTCCCATCTCTACTAAGGATTCAAAAATTAGGCCAGGTATGGTGGCTTATGCCTGTAATCCCAGCACTTTGGAAGGCTGAGGTGGATGGATCACCTGAGGTCAGGAGTTCCAGACCAGGCTGGTCAACATGGTGAGACCCCCATCTCTACTAAAAATACAAAAAATTAGCCAGGCATGGTGGTGCATGCCTGTAATCTCAGCTACTGAGAGGCTAAGGCAGGAGAAATGCTTGATCCTGGGAGGTGGAGGTTGCAGTGAGCTGAGATCGTGCCACTGCACTCCAGCCTGGGCAAGAGTGAGACTGTCTCAAAACAAACAAACACAAAAAAACCCCAAAATTAGCTGGGCATGGTGACACATGCCTGTAATCCCAGCTACTTGGGAGCTGAGGCACGAGAATTGCTTGAATGTGGGAGGTGGAGTTGCAGTGAGCAGTGATCGTGCCAATGCACTCCAGCCTGGGCGACAGAGTCAGACTCTGTCTAAACAAACAAACAAACAAAAGACCTACTATTTGATAGCACAGGTGACTATAGTCAATAATTGTACACTTTAAAATAACTGAAAGAGTGTAATGGGTTTGTAACACAAAAGATAAATACTGGAGGGGATGGATACTCCATCACCATGATGTGATTATTTCACGTTGCATGCCTGTATCAAAACATCTCATGTACCCCATAAATATATACACCTACTATGTACCCACAAAAATTAAAAAACAAACAAAACAAAGCCACTATAAACGTTTTCCAAAATGGCTTTCTACATCACTACCAGCAATGTATGCAAATTATACTTGCTCAGCATTTTCATCTTCACCAATATTTGTATAGTCAGTCATTTTCCACCCTCATTCTAACAGATGTGTAGTAGTAGCTCATTGTGGTTTAATTTGCATTTCTCCAATGACTAATGACGTGGAACATCATTTCATGTGCCTGTCATGTATATATCTTCTTTAGTGAAATCTTTTGCCCATTAAAAAAACGTTTTTTTTCCTGAGTTTTGAGTTCTTTATATACTCTGAATAAAATCTTTAAATGTGCTTTAAAAAAGACCCCTCCTTAGTTTATCATACATCTGAGCATGTGTATTCAAATGACTATGAAGCACTTTAATTCCACGCTTTGCCCTGAGTTTTATAACTGATTTAAAGTAATTTCACAATGTTATCTTTCTGGGAATCGCTCTTCTCTATATGTAAAAATAAGGGAAATTTGTTTTACTGTCAAAATCTAAAACATCTGTCTTCAAGCTCTAAAAAAGGTATTCTGTATAAAACTGAATACAGACTAAAATATAGCAGAAGCTCTGCTGCCTGTTAGATATAAGTGCAGTAATGTATGACCCAGGGGTAAACAAGAAAACAGTGAAACAGTGATTCCAAATGATATTGGGAACATAATTAAATTTGGGAACTCAAATGTCTAAATTAGTTTCTAAATTCGTTTTAACTGAACCCATTAAGGAATGATCTGGAAGAAACGCTTGGCTGGGTGCAGTCCCAGCTACTTTGGAGGCTGAGCCAAGAGAGTCGCTTAAGCCCAAGAGTTCGAGGCTACTGTAAGCTATGATTGTGCCACTGCACTCCAGCATGGGCGACAGAGCAAGACATCGTTTCAAAAAAAAAAAAAGAGAAAGAAAACCTGTTTTATCTTCCCAGAATCTATACTATGAAAAAAGGAACTGTAAAAAAAAAAAAAAAGCCAGTGGGTTTAAGTTTTGACAGTAGTGTATGCAAGCTTCTCTCAATTCAGCTCCTCTTAATTCACTCTGCACCTGCATCTGATTTGCAAAAGATGATGCGTAAAATTTCAAAATAGCAAGTGTCAGTTTGTTACAGTGTTAATATGTGGCTCAGTGCTCTATGCAGTAGACCATGTTGCCTTGCAAATTTAGATCCTTATCCAAGTCTAATTGTTATTGTAGCAAATCTACTTTAATGCTACTTGAACAGTTTGTAGTTATTAGTCTTGGAAACTCGAGTAGCTGCAACCGCTAGAAATTCCTCCGGTGGTTTCCCCCCCTCCCCGGTCTCTCCAGAGGAAGGAAGGTCACCTGCTACACTTAACTACCATGCTCATTCTTCTGGGCAAAATGCCCAGTCCACTGCCGTCTTCACGCGTTATTCTCCAGGACCGGGCTCCTCCGCCGCGCACGTTATTTCCCGTAGAGCTGGGCACGAAATTGAGCACCTTGAGGACCAACGGCAGACAAGGATTTTCTCCCGTTCCCATTTCAAGCACGTCTCCCGCTAGGAACTTTTTTCACTTGTCACGCTTCTGCTGCGTTTTGAGGAAAATAGATGATACTTGGTTTCCTGCCAGAGCCTTCGTCACTCGCGTAGCTATGATGTCTGGGTAAAAATATCTCGCATGTTTGCTTAAAAAATAACGGCCGCGCAAATTTGTGGTTACATTTGTCTCAGGTCCGAAGACCGCTCCTCCTAATTAGTGAGGAGGGAGACACCTAAGGAGTGAGGCACGTGGCCGAAGCGACGCTGCGGAGACGTACTCCCACCGGGTCGCGGGACCACTCAATCTGCCAGAAACTCCGTCCCTTCACCCCAGCAATTAGGGGCGGCTGGACTGGTCCGGCGCCGCTTCCGGACCCGCTCCAGCAACGCTTCCGGAACCGCTCCTGGCGAGCGCAGGAACTCGCTCTCCCAGCAGGCCCTGGGCGGTGCGCCTCTCGGCGCGTTCCGGGTCCTATGAGAGTTCGGCCCCCCACCCCCACCGCCCCGCCCGCGCCCCACCCGCAGCCCCACCCGCAGCCCCACCCACTGGCTCCCGGCTCCTTCCCCGACTCCCGCGAGTTCCACTCCCGGCTTCCAGCTCCCCGGCCCCGCCCTCAGTCGCGCGCGCTCTCCCTGCCCCGCCCTCGCTCCTTCGCGTGCGCCCCCCACAGCCAATGAGGTTCAGGGCCGCGTGCGCAGATTCAAACGGCGGCTCTTGAGGGAGGCTGGGCGCGAGATTCGGCGGTGCGGACAAAACCCTGCAGGGGACTACGATCCCTGCAAAACTGCTAGCTGCAGGGAGAGGGCAGGGGTCGGCGCCTGTGGCGGAGTCGCGCTGGGACCAGGGCGGGGAGGCTGAGAAGCGGTGGGAGAGGCCGGCGGAGGGCGGGAGCGCGACTCCTGATATGTTGGGGGCATCCCTGGCCGGGCCAGGCCGGGGCTAGGAGCTGCGCTGCGGGCCGGGGCCGGGGGCGGGTCGCGGTCAGCCCCCGCTGTCCCTCCGTCGTGCCCTGCCGAGGACTTGCGTTCCGCACTCGGCTGCCTTCGGAGGGAGCGAGGGAAGCGGCTGGAGGGTCAGAGAGAAGGAGCATTCGCCGGAGGCTAGAGGAGGCTGACCCTCGTCCCCGTCCAGCCCGTTCCTATGCGGTACTTGAAGGATGGCGAAGAGGTCGCGCAGGTGGGTGGCACCCCTTTCGCCCAGGCCTGTCGGCGCCTTCTCGGCTCAGATTTCTCTTTCCCGCTGCCCCCTCCCGCCATAAGGCCCTGCCCGGCGAGGGCAGAGGTTTTTCTTCCCGCGGCCGCTTGGCCTCGATGGCTGGAGCGCGGCAGCGATGTGTGGAGAGTTGGGGACCGGGGTGTTTGAGACGCGGGGCGTAAGAGATGCCTAGATTGCTCCGTGGTTCTCCCCACAATGCGCTTCCAGACTCCTGTCCTCACGCTGCCACTTCTTGGAGGCAGGTTTCTTACCAGGTAAGTCGAGCGCTTTTAGGGAGTTCGCTACGTAGAGAAAAGTGGTTATGTCCTGCCGGGAGGACTTGAAAATGGTGTTCCGGCTACTCTTTTCTGAATGACGATACAGTCAAAATAGGAACTCCGCGGTGAACCTGGGCGGCCACCCTTCTGCCAACTTGGCTATCTTGAAACGTTGTGGAAAATCCTCTGGGGAATAGCTGAGAGGACCTTTTTGATGTTTTCTGTAATTCCCATATCCATATTTTCAACTTTATGTATATATGTATATTTTAATATCTTGTACCGGGACCATGCCACATTGTTACTACTGGTAGCTTGATGTTAAAATAAAACAATGTGATTCACTTAATATTTTGAGTGTGTGTGTTTGGCTCTGACCGTATCTAAGTGTTAAACAGAGGTAAGGCACATTTTTTTGGGAGGGGTGGGGAGCTGAAAAATGTGCTAGGATGAATTTGTGCGTCTAATTTTTGTTCATATGCATTACAGCAGCTACTCATAAATTATGTGGCGTAATTGCTTAGATAACAAAAATACAGGGTATCTTTTGATTTTCAGCATTATGAAATAAACCTGAAAAGATGTCTGGCAGACTTTCCAAATATTTTATTTATCTAGATCCACAGCGCCAAAGTCTTAACTAGCGATGTATTTCCTAAGTTAAAATTTAGTAATGGAGGTCATTCACTGCAGATTTCTGCTAAAAATCAGCAGTAACTGTACATAATAGTTTTTTGCTTTGTCTGTTAAGCATCTGCTGTGTGCAAGATGCTTCTGCAGAAATCTTTAAGTTCCTGTAAGCTTATTTTTGTAATAAATCATAGGACAAACCCTTGAGATGAAATAAATGTATACACAGATCCCTCTAGAACAGTTTTCAACCTTTGCGCTATTGGCATCTTGGACCAGATAATTCTGTGTAATGGGGAGATGTTTAGTAGCATCCCTGGCTTCTACCCAGTAGAGATAGTAACACTCCACTTACCTCAGTCATGACAGTAAAAATGTCTCCAGACATTGCCAAATATCTTTTGGGGGACAAAATCATCCAGGAAAGAACCACCCCTCTAGAACTTCAAGGACCCAGTTAACATCAATCTTCAGAAAAGATAGATATTAAAGCTCTTGTAATTATGATTGCTGAAGTACTGGTTTAGGCCTTTCGAATTTTTAAATATAAAAAATTTAAAAATTATTAAGATGACGAATATGTCAACTTAACAAATTTATTAATGTGTGATATCTACTTATCAGTATTGATATTAATCTTATTTGAAACAGTTTCTTGGCTCATTCTGCCATTAGCATTTAGTTAAAATTATGGGTAGACATGAATGTTTAAATGTCAGAACTTTCTCCTTCCCCGTGGGTTTTCTGTCCATTTCCTATGTATTAAGTGCATGTTTCATAATAATACACAAAGAAGGGAAAAATGACTTAATGTTAGTTTCCCTGTATAAGTTTTTTAATTGACAATACTGTGACCTTGAAATTTAAATATTAATTGTATTCTTGACATTTATCCCTTGCCAGTTGTGTAAGTTAATTTAAACACGATAGAATGATTTAAAGAGTCATAAATCTGGAGTAATTAAGTGTGGTGGGGTGAAGCTACATTCTACCTGGGAGTGTACAGATAGAGGATGTGGGGAGAAATTATCATCTCTGAATGATACATCTCTTAAGTCTGCATACCTGAATGTGTTGCATACTCTACATTTCTTGCATATGTAAATATGATTTACGTATCTTAGAAGATAGTAGATGCTCTGCTTTGTGCTTCAACAAAAAGCAAGTTAGTAGAGTGTGAATTGTTTTGAAACAAAAATAGTCATTGGGAAAAATATCTCTTGACTTTTAGCTAAGTATCTTAATATATTTGAACTCAATTCGTAGTTGAAAGGGAAAAGAAATAATTCAGTTACTTCAGGTTGTAATTTGAGATCTCCAGTATACAACCATGTAAGCATTCAAGTGAAAACTATAGTTCGCTGTATACAAGTTTTGCCCAAAAGTATAGGCATAAATCCTGTAATATATGTTTGCTATGTGATCTGGAAAAAAACCCAAAAAAAACAAAAAACAAAGAGAAGACTTAAGTGTTACCTCAAGTGTGAAATGACTGCAGGATGTTGGTTGTTTTGATCTTTGTTTAAGATAGCTTTAGTATCTCTCTAGATTTACATAAAGGAAAAGACATATTTGTATTGTGACTTTAAATAATTTTACATCCCACTGGGAGTTGCAATAACAATTTACAGGCAATACTAAAATTAATATGTCTGTTATTAACATATATTTGACTTTTAAGCATATTTATATATACATAATTAATTTTAGATTTGAAAGTTTTACCCTTTAAAATAAACTTTTATAAAATATTTAGAAATGTATTTACTAGTAATAGATTATTTACACTTGAGATGACCTATGACTACACTAACCTGAAAAGATAAAAGCCAACTCTTGAAATAGAAGATTTTTTTTAGTGGTATGTATATGTGTGTGTGTAGGAAGCAATTTTACTGTGTTGTTTCCAGCAAAAAGTGGGGGGGGGGGGGTGAAATTATACTGAAATATGAGAACTGATCTTTTAATTGGTTTTGTCATTAACTGGCAATGTTGTTTTGGGGAAGCAGGTAAATTCTGCCTCAGTTTTTCATCTGGTTAATATACGGAGTTTAGATTTTATGGTTTGTAAGGTAGTTTCTAGCTTTAATATATATATCTATTTGAAGACATTTTATAATCTTTTCTCATTTAAAAGCATATCCATACTAATGAAATATAAATTTTCTTACATTGTTTTTGTTTATGGAATTGCTAGGTAGAACTCTCTTCAGTATTGCTATTAAATGGTCAAAGGTTATGTAAAGTCAAATTTGTCTTACTGTGATAATGCTGGTTTGCACAATCCAGATTTGGAAATAAAATATTCATGTTTGCAGTACGTCATATTAGCCACTGGGTGGCCTAATTTCACTTTACTAAATCAACCTGATAAATTTTCATACCTTGAATATGATTGGACTTTAAAAAAACTAAATGGCCAGTTCCTGGTCCTCAAGATTGTATAATAAAGATGTATTCTTTTTGTCTGTGATAAAGAATTCAGACCTGAGTTAGTTTGTGACTAAAGATATCAGGTTGATGCAATTTTGCTAGAGCAAATTTTATAGAACTATTTCTTTTAGAATACAAATTTTTGAAAAATTTCAGTTTCTTCCTTGGACCACCTCATTTACTGGTTTTAGGTGAGATAATTATTGTCCTCTAAAATTGAACTTCTAAATGTTCTATCTTAATAATATCACATGTGAATTATTTTATTAAGTGTGTATTATTTCACAGACAGTCATAGCTGTCATGTCCTGTTAGCTCGCACCCCAATGTAAAGTTACTTTTAACTATTGTCCTGGCCTAATGAGTTATACAATTTTTTTTGTGTGCTTCCTTTCACTGTTTCATAATCACCCTAATCACTTTAATTCACAATCTATGGCTGGGCATGGTGGCTCACACCTGTAATCCCAGCACTTTGGGAGGCTGAGGTGGGCAGATCACTAGGTAAGAAGTTCGAGACCAGCCTGGCCAACATGGTGAAACCCTGTCTCTACTAAAAATACAAAAATTAGTCAGGCGTGGTGGTGGGCACCTGTAATCCCAACTACTTGGGAGGCTGAGGCAGGAGAATCGCTTGAACCCGGAAGGCAGAGGTTGTGGTGAGCCAAGACTGCACCATTGCACTGCACTCCACCCTGGGCAACAGAGCGAGACTCCGTCTCAAGTGTGCATGCGCGTGTGCGCGCGTGCACACACACACACACACACACAAAATCTATGAAACTTTCCATTTGAATATAGTAGTTTGGTTATGTATTAGACGTTTGCCAAGTAGATATTTTCTTTGACTTAAGAAAACTGTCAGAATCATTCTGGAAACCAAGTCCTAGGCTGGAGAGTCAAAAGACTAAATTAATCTATTATTGCTTTGTGGCTAGAGAAATAATGTTATTTTCTTTTACTATCTTCTAGATAATTACACTAGGCTAGAAATGGTTTATTAAACTACGTAGTAGGAAGCTGATTTTATTAAATATTACATATTACCAGCATTGATTGCTTTAATACAGAAATATCAAAAGATTATATAAAAATAGACAAATGGAGATCCATTTTGATGGTGTCTAACCATTTTTCAGTGATAGGACACTTTTGTTGTTAAATGGTGAAAGTGGAATATTGGCAAGGTGATTTGTGGAGTTTTATCCTTTCCTTGGTTTCTTTGCAAATTATGGAATCCTCAGGCATCTTTCTTTGTAGCTAGTGATATTGATACATTTCTAGGATCTTTTTTTTGGTCACATGTATTTGAAAGTTAACATTGTCTTTTCAATGTTAACTTTTATTTCTACACTTAAATATGTGTAGAAATAACTTGATGCCAAAACTAAGAAGCAGGTAGACTCTAGGAAAGTCCCAGTGGTAGAGAGATAATTCTAGGAATTCTACTTGCTCCTTCACACTTGCCCACTCAAAAAGCCCAGCTTACTAAATATTGGATGGGCTATATAACTCAGTGTCTGAAACTGATGACCATGCTGAAATGCAAAACAGAATGAAACCTCATGTAGAAATAGAAATTTCTCACAATAAAGTATGTGGGTAAAAAGTAAGGGACAGAATTTTATGGTTAAAATGAATGAGTTTTTAGGAAAAGTACTCCTTGGAAACTAGTCTTTTAGACCAAAATAATGTTTTTGGACTTACATCCTTAAAGTATTTTGTAAGAACCTTAAAGTGGATTTCATAAATGTGATGTATATAGTTTTGTGAATACTCGAGATTTATATGGGCAAATTCCCAAGGTAAAAATTGTTTTGACTCAGAAATAATCTATATTTTAAAGTAGTCGCAAATATGCTGTTATGAAATTTTGGGGATCTGAAGAGAGGGAGGAGAAGCAAGAGACCCTGTGAAAAGCATGCCTGAGGGCTATTTGGGGTGTCAGGAAGTGGTAATGTTGCTGGTGGTATTTCTAAAAACGGTTAGACAGTATGGTAGATACCTTAAAAGAACCTTTCTACGCTGAATATTTAAAGATGTTTGTTTCAGCAGGTTCTGCTTCTTAAAATTCTACCATTTGGAGGTGTTTTTTGGATTTTGAAAGCCTTTTTTTGACAAATGAGAATGCCTTTTACCTCTTCCTAGAGGTATTTTTATTTGTTAAAAAGTTTTCTTTCTCAGATCCATTTTGAGATCACGAGTATTGAGGAAGGTGGAAGTTTTGGTTGGGTTGGAAAGAAGTTTGAGATAATTTTGGAATATAGATCACTTGGTTGAGCTGGAAGTTTAGGGAAGATTGTTCATTAGTTTTACAAATATTTGAGTGACAGGTACTGTGCTTGGTCCTGAGAGATGAACATCATAGACATGGTCTGCACTCATGAGCTTACTTTTTTGGATGGGGAGATTGGCAAATGTGATAAACATTAAAAAGAAGGGGCCAGGCGTGGTGGCTTACACCTATAATCCCAGAACTCTGGGAGGCCAAGGCAGGTGGATCACAAGGTCAAGAGATCGAGACCATCCTGGCAAACATGGTGAAACCTCATCTCTACTAAAAATACAAAAATTAGCTGGGTGTGGTGGCGCACACCTGTAGTCCCAGCTACTCAGGAGGCTAAAGATGGCACCACTGCACTCCAGCCTGGCAACAGAATGAGACTTACTCTCAAAAAAAAGAAAGGGTAGGTGCTCTGAGTACATACAAATAGGACAGAAAGCTACAGTGTGGTGTTTTATTTGATTCAGTAGCTTTTTAGAAATTTATGAAGTCATTGGATCCTGAAGCATGTTGAATTTAACAATTTAATATTGGCCAATCAGGTGATATTTCTGATAGCTGAAAATGGCTGCACGTATCAGGTATTCTTTTTTTTTTTTTTCACACCTCCTTCTTGGATTAATGTATCAGGTATTTTCTTTAATCAAGCCTCTGTAAGGGGTGTGTGTGTGTGTGTGTGTGTGTGTGTGTGTGTGTGTATGTATGTATGTATATATATATATATATATATATATATATATATATATATATAAAAGATAGTTTAATAAAACAGCCATACATGGGCTGGATGCGGCGACTCACACCTGTAATGCCAGCACTTTGGGAGGACAAGGTGGGCAAATCACTTGAGGTCAGGAGTTTGAGACCAGCCTGGCCAACATAGTGAAACCCCGTCTCTACTTAAAAAGAAGAAAAATTAGCCGGGCATGATGGCAGTTACCCGTAATTCCTTCTACTCAGGAGGCTAAGGCAGGAGAATTGCTTGAACTGAGGAGGTAGAGGTTGCAGTGAGCCAAGACTGTGCCACTGCACTCCAGCCTGGGTGACAGAGCAAGACTCAAAAAACAAAACAACAACAACAACAACAAAAAACAGCCATGTAGGAAGGAGGGCTGGTGGATTATTGTTACAAATATACAATGGCTTCAGGGAGAGAGAACATTGGACTATTGAAGTGCATGAAACTATAGAAGCAGATCATAGGGGAATGGGAGGATCTTGGTGTTTTGCCTAGTCAAATATGAAGAATTTTATTCCAATGGAATTGACAAGTCAGTGGAAGTTAGGGGTTCCTGCAAAGATTTATTGACAGTATATATTAAATCTGGGCCTTCGTTTTTCAATTTTGTAAGATTGAAATTACGTAACTTACATAGATACTAGAAACTACTTGTATGTGCTTAGCTATATTATAGTAAGGTTAAACAAATCTTCAAACTTCTGCTGTTTGAAATCAGAATGAATTTTTGAGAAAGAGTTGAAGGCAAAAATAATTTTGAATACTATTAGGCGATCAACCTATGCACGTAATACTAATATTGAGGCACCTTTCTATGCTATGTGCTCTATGAGGTGTTATATATGTTTTCTCATTTAATTTATCCTTAAAGCAGCACTATAAGTAGGTAGTATTACTATCGTTTTACAAACAAGTAAACCCCTGAGAGGGTAATGTGTTCAAGGTTACAGAGTGAGTAATTAAGTTAGAACTAGAACCTTGTTCTGATTCCAAAATGAACTTGAAGTTTATCTTTGGTATTTTCCAACTTTCTACCGCTTTCCCCCTATTTTTCCCAGCGTGTTGTAGTATAGTGGTTAAATAGTGGACTTTAGGGGTCAGCCATGCCATATTTCTTGTGACTGTGGGCAAGAAGTTACATTTCCAAGTCAAAGTTTTCTACTCTGTGAAATGGGAATAATGATAACATTCCCCTCTTCCAGTTTTTGTGAGGTTTTAAGAGAAAAATTTCATAGACTACTACAATGTCTGGTACTTAGAAAGTTTTAAATAAATGTTAGACTGTGTTACTTTCAGATGCCATGACTTTATTCAGTCCACTGCCTACTCAGAATCCTCTAATTCAGTTTGTTTGTTTATTATTTATTTATTTATTTACTGAGACAGAGTCTCGCTCTGTCGCCCATGCTGGAGTGCAATGGTATGATATCGGCTCACTGTAAACTTTGCCTCCTGGCTTCAAGTGATTCTTCCACCTCAGCCTCCTAAGTAGCTGGGATTACAAGCACCCACCATCACACCCAGCTAATTTTTGTATTTTTAGTAGAGATGGGGTTTCACCATATTGGTCAGGCTGGTCTTAAATTCCTGACCTCAGGTAATCCGCCTGCCTTGGCCTCCTAAAGTGCTGGTATTACAGGCATGAGCCACCGTGTCCGGCCTTCTAATTCAGTTTATCATTAAGGTTTGCCCTCTTTTATGGGACTTTATTCTTTAAAATAGCTTTTTCTTTTTTTACCCCATCAAAAAAGGTTCTGACTTTGGCGCCTTCCTCACTTTATTAATTTTCCTTGGGTCATCCTCTGGCCTCAGCTATTCTTTGTATGCTGGTGATTGCCAAAACTACATCTCTACCCTAGACTTTGTATCTGAGCAAGTCCATGTGCTCATTTGCCTTGCTAGATCTGCTCTGCCCAAAAGAATAGCCACTAGTCACATGTGGCTATTGAGCTCTTGAGCTGTGGATAGTCTGAATTGTAATGTACTCTAACTGCAAAATACACACCAGATTTTGAAGACTTTAGTAAGAAAAACTATGTATAAAACATTTTATTTATACTTTTTTATATTGATTACATGTTGAAATGATTATTTTTTGATATATTGAGTTAAAGAATATTGACTATTAAAGTACATTTCACCTATTTCTCTTTTTTTAAAAAATGTGGCTACTAGAAAATTACATATGTGGTTTGCATTATGTTTCTGTTGGGAAGTACTGTTCCAGACATATTCACCTGTGTATTTTTGAAGTACCTTGAAAACAGCTAGTCTTAAACTATACATATTTTCCCCATTTTCTTCTCCTTCCCAAAGTTCTGTTTCTCCTTCTATTGTTTTCCATAGTAAATAGCTCTACTTACGTTTTCAAAGCCAGAAACTTTGGAGTCATCCTTAATTCCTCCTTCTTCCATGTCCCTCATCTATCAGTTGCAAAATCCTTTTCTTTCTGCTTTTTAAATATCTCTCAGTTTCATATATTTCTTTCCATTCCCACGATCATTACCTTGGTGGATCTGTTTTATGACTTCTGGATTTTTGTTATGTTTACCTCTCTTCTACTCAAGGATATAAAAAGTAGACTTCTTTTCCATTTTCTTATAGTTGTATTATGGTTTTATTTAAAAAATGTAATTAATTGCTTCACTCCAATTTATTTTATTGTAAAGTAGGACTCCATCTTTTTTCTTTTTTAAATTTTGAAACAGAGGCTCACTCTGTTGCCCAGGCTGGAGTGCAGTGGTTCAATCTTGGCTCACTGCAACCTCTGTCTACTGGGTGCAAAAGGTTTTTCTGCCTCAGCCTCCCAAGTAGCTGGGATTACAGGTATGTGCCACCACACCCAGCTAATTTCTATTCTGAATGTTCTGTTCTGTTCCATTTATCTGTGTGTTTGTTTGTGTGGCAGTACCATTCTGTTTTATTTATTGTTTTTCTACAGTATATTTTGATATTGGGTAGTGATAATTCTCAATTATTATTTTTAAACACTTTTCCTGCCATTCTTCTTGATTTTTTTCATATGAATTGTAGATTCAACTTGTATAGTTCCCTCCCAGAATCTACTGGTATAGATTAATTTAATTTTAATTTATGAATTAATTTAGGGAGAATGGACATCTCCCTAAATTAGAGAATGGGCATCTCTATAATATTGTTTTCTTATCAAAGAATGTGGTCAGGAGGCTGGGTGTGGTGGTGCATACCTGTAATCCCAGGTGTGGGATTTGGGAGGCTGAGGCAGGAGGATCACTTGAGCTGAGGAGTTCAAGACCAGTCTTGGGGGTGGAACAACATGGCAAAACCCCATCTCTACAAAAAATAGAAAAAATTAGCTAGGCATGATGGTGCATGTGTGTAGTTCCAGCTACTCAGGTGACTGAGGTGGGAGGATTGCCTGAGCCTGGGAGTTCAAGGCTACAGTGACCTGTGATTGTGCCACTGCACTCCAGCCTGGGTGAGAACAAGTCGAGACCCTGTCTGAAAAAACAAAGAATTTCAGAATGTTCTTCCATTTGTTCAAGACTGCTGTGTCTCACAATGGTGTCTTGTCACTTACTGTACCTTTATCTTGTATGTTAAAATTATTTTTAGATGCTTTTGTTGGTATTGTTAATTGGATCACTTCTATTGTATCTTTTAACTGGCTGTGGTTTGTATTTTACCATTACCATTTGTTGGGCCCCAATAATTTCTTGCTTGGGTTATTGAGAAGATTACGAGTTGGTTTTTCTTTTTCAATTTTGCCACATTCTTGTCACTGATTTTTCTAAAACACAAGATATTTGTCTTTTGCTGCATTATTTAAAGTTCTTTAACTCTTTAGAATAAAGGTCAAAGAATAAAGGTCAAATTCCTTAACAGGACGTACAGGGTTTTGGTTTTTCCCATAGTGGCATATCCAGCCTCATGTGTTTGGTGTCAGTAAGAAGTATAGCTCCACCCCACCCCATTGTATGATTCTTAATTTTTTATACTTTGAATCATCTCATTGTGAATATGTCTTTTAGTCTGTGTGACTTCTTTTCTTTTTTTGTTTTTTGTTTTGTTTTGAGATGGAGTCTTGCTGTGTCGCCCAGGCTGGAGTGCAGTGGCATGATCTTGGCTCACTGCAACCTCCACCTCCTGGGTTCAAGCAATTCTGCTGCCTCGGTCTCCTGAGCAGCTAGGATTACAGGCATGCGCCAACATGCCCAGTGAATTTTTGTATTTTTTTTAAGTAGAGACGGGGTTTCACCATGTTGGCCAGGCAGGTCTCAAACTCCTGACCTTGTGATCTGCCCACCTCAGCCTCCCAAAGTGCTGGGATTACAGGCGTGAACCACTGCGCCTAGCCCATCTGTGTAACAGGTTCAATGATTGACTTTACAAATTTAAATAAAGTTCTTGATTTCACAAATTTTTTATTTTTTTAGTGAGGACGAGGATGATGACCTTCAGTATGCTGATCATGATTATGAAGTACCACAACAGAAAGGACTGAAGAAACTCTGGAACAGAGTAAAATGGACAAGGGATGAGGTAATTGTCTGACAAAGTTTTTTAGTTTCTTAGATGTATTTATTAATACTCCTGTAGTTATATGGCTGGGTATGGTGGCTCATGCCTGTCATCCCAGCACTTTGGGAGGCTGAGAGGGGTGGATGACTTGAGGTCAGGAGTTCAAGACCAGTCTAGCCAACATGATGAAACCCGTCTGTACTAAAAATACAAAAGTTAGCCTGGTGTGGTGGTGCATGTCTGTGATCCTGGCTACTTGGGAGGCTGAGGTGGGAGGATTGCTTGAACCCAGGAGGTGGAAGGTTGCAGTGAGCCGAGATCGCGCCACTGCACTCCAGCCTGGGTGACAGAGCGAGACTCTCAAGAAAAAAAAAATACTACTATAGTTATGAAAGATATTTAAAAACAAAATATGAGATAAGGGATGCATCAATTAAGTGTACATTCTTTTTCTTCAACCAGAGACTTGAATAATGGGTGGCATTGGGACTTACAGAAACAGTGTAATAAATGGAGGAATTTGTATTATAGTGGGTGGCTTTAGTTCTTCTATGGTTAACAGATATTTTTTAACAGAATTGGAGAGTTATCTATATTTTGGGATAGATGAAAACGATGGGGAAAAGCTTTCTAATTTTCATACTATTTTAATAGGACAATAAATTAAAGAAGTTGGTTGAACAACATGGAACTGATAATTGGACTCTAATTGCTAGTCATCTTCAAGTAAGTGAAATATTAAATTATATTTCTAACACGGTTGGTTAAGGCATCGGGTTAAATTGACTGTTTTTCAAAAATGTGTCTATGTATTTTAATTTTAGGTTTCCTTCCTAAAAAAGTCCCTGTTTTTTGGTCTGCCTGTAGTTGGTTGCTAATGGCTTAGAGAGACTGATTTTCTAGTAATGTGTTCATCTAGGGACCTAAAAGATTATTAACTTTAAAACAAAAATGATAACAAATTTATGTGAGACCTTATAAATATTTGCTAATACACGTTAAAACATTTTGTGAGAAATACATTGAGATATTTGATAGCTAACCAAAAAAAAAAGAAAAACAGAAAATCCCTATCAAAAAAACTTATCACCTGAGGCTTACATTTTAAAATGTTGATGATTTTAAAAACTATTATGCCTATTGTTTACCATACTAATATTCATCTGCTATTTGTTATATAATTTTATAATTTATGAAGTGTTTTCACATATACTCTTATTTGTTTCCTTAATACACTGTGAGAAGTAAGGCAAAATATTCATACTTGAATTTCAATATTGACTCCTTTGGGTTTCAGAAACCATGTTAACTGTGTTTTCTCTATATTGTTATATGTCTTTCAACATAACCCAAAAATTGAGATCAAGTAATGGAAAGAACATAAATTTTGGAGTCAGTTTGAATTGTGTTTAAATGTCAGCTCTACGAGCATAGAAGAATTACTTAGCCTCTTTGATTGTCACCTTCTTTATCTATACTATCTAGATAATCATACTTGTTTCTGTAATATGGTTATGTAGAATTAGAAATAACATATAGGATGCTTGGTGCAATTCCCAATATTTAGCAGGTGTTCAATAAATGGAAGCTAGATTAGAAAAGTTATTTATATTAGCATTAACAGAGAACTGCTACAAGAATATACAGGAACAATCTGATTATTTTGAAGAAAGTTACAGCCTTTAAATGGATCAGCATTGATGTACAGAAGTCATAAATGAAGCTGAGTTTGAATAATAATAATTTTGAGTACATTGGGCAAAAGAGCCATTGGTAGACAAAACATTTGTATCTATCCCTTTGTATGTTTCTAGATTTTCTGTTATCTTGTATATGAACTAAGAATTTTGTCAACTGTGAATCACTAATAAAGTATTAGGTGTCATTATCCTTACACAGTTACCAGGTTCTGAACTGACTAAAATAAGGTTTCATTTATTGTTTTTGGAGTTTGAGATGTTTCTACCCAGATACTGCGTGGATTTTCTTATTCTGGTGAATTCATTTTCTTTTTAAATGTCAACACTTAACAATTGAAATGTAACATGCATCTTTTATATAGACTGTGTAATGTTTTCTTAATAACTTGGAGTAATCATTTATAACATCCTTTTGACATGCAGTAGTATAGTAATGCCTTTACATTTTTTTAACACTGTATAGTTAGGTACTGCTGTACTATGTGAATCTAGACTGATAGGCTATTTGAGTTCTTATGTCAGCTTTGTATAGTTTTCTGTCCACTGCTTTTTATTCCTCAGTTATAAATCCATTTTTTTTTGGCAGTTATCTGTGTTTTATCTTTGCTGCTTGCTGTATTATAAAGCATAGTGTAAAGAGACATACTTTAATTTTAAATAAATTGTTTTTATTTGTAGTCTAAGCCTTGTTGACTACTGTAATTAAGAAAAAAACACATAGTGGCTCACACCTTTAATCCCAGCACTTTGGGAGGCCAAGGTGGGTGAATCATGAGGTCAAGAGATCGAGATCATCCTGGCCAACATGGTGAAACCCCGTCTAAAAATACAAAAATTAGCTGGGTGTGGTTGGCGCGTGCCTGTAGTCCCAGCTACGTGGGAGGTTGAAACAGGAAAATCGCTTAAACCCAGGAGGCGGAGTTTGCAGTGAGCCGAGATAGCACCACTGCACTCCCGCCTGGCGACAGAGTGAGACTCCATCCCCCCAAACCCCCACCCCCCCAAAAAAACAAACCAAAACGTAATTGGGACACAGACATGTAAAGTAACTGTTACATGTTTAAAGAATGCTATTGAATATACGATTCTTGAAGTCTTTGTTCTAAGGATGTAAGACGTGAATTCGGGCTGACTTGCTTTCTGGAAGACAGAATAACAGAGTCATCTAAATTTTTTCAGAACCGCTCTGATTTTCAATGCCAACATCGATGGCAGAAAGTTTTAAATCCCGAATTGATAAAGGGTCCTTGGACTAAAGAAGAAGATCAGAGGGTAACGTGTTCATAGTCTTTATGTTCACTATGTAGGTAGACTAGCTTTTTTCTTCCTACTGTGTTGTTTTGACATGTGAAGTATATGTTTAAGTCACTTTGATTTTGTTCTCTAGGGGATACTTGCATAAGAATTGTATGTTAAGTGTCTTGAAATGTTGTTGGGTTTTTAAAAAATTGAGTGAAACCCAAGTGTAACATATAGCCTTTTCTTCCTGAGAGTTTGGTTTGCAGAAGGAAAAATAACTTGCTGTAAGGTTACCTTGTGTAGAGCTCAGTTTCACAATTAATAGGGTATAGTTTCTTGTCAAAAATCTAACATTTTAAAACAGATTTTCATTTTATTTTTACATCTAATAACTTGATATGCACGGAAATCATTCTTAATTTTCTTTCTTGACCTATAATGAGCCCCAGGGTTAGACAGATGTCAGAGCACTATGTTTCCAAAGGTTTTTTGATTTAAAAACCAAGGTCATTGTTTGTGCTCTAAAGCTGGAGATGAATAGAAGCGTTTCTGCACTTCACTAGGAATTGCTGTTTAGTTTATGCCCTTTAAGTCATAAAAATTGCTAATGCAGTTGGGGAATTAGAGCATCCTTACTTCTGCTTTATTTGCTATTTTTATTTAACAAACTTTATTTTGTTATTGTTTTAATTTTTTAAATAAATAGAGATGGAATCTCGCTATGTTGTCCAGGCTGGTCTTGAACTCCTGGGCTCAAGCAATTCACTCATCTTGGCGACTCAAAATGCTGGGATTACAGGCATGAGCCACTGTGCCCAGCCAGAACAAACTTTAAAGTTACTTAACCTAGACTGATCTGATTTACTTGATGGTTACTCATAAGTTTTAAAATGTGTGATCTTGTTTAAAAATACATTTACCAAAGGCTGAAATTTTATTTTTAAAATATAGTAAATAGATACATATAGTGAAAATATCAACATATATTAAACTTAGTCTACCAGTATAAAATTGTTTATGAGGTGATATTTGACATAGGGCAGTGAGGTAAAGTGGGCTGGAATAACTGTTCTTGGAATTTTAGGTAAAATGAAAGCAAATATAAAATGTGGAAAAAAGAATGTGTGATCTATATCCTTTCACTTTGAGGGAGGAAGAAATGACAGCCAGTAACTTGGTAGAGTCTTTCTGCTTCCAAATTGTTTTTTTAGTTTTTGGTTTTGGTTTTGATTTGTTTTTGGCTTTGTGCTGAAGCTTTTTTTTTTTTTTTTGAGATGTAAGAATAGAAAATGCACAAGTTTCAACATTTTTACTGTTATTTCAAATTAATATCGTGTGAAGGCAATTTAATTTCAAGCGTCTTTATTTAGCCCCTTGGATTTTTAGATGAGTTTGGAATAAGTTTTTGAAGTTGGCAAATGCTAGAGGGCTATTTATTAGTAAAATTTTTTTAATACAAATTGTAGTTGTGGCTTGGATTTAATGCATTTATTTTAAATGGTATTCTTAAATTGTGATTTAAAATTCTTTCAAGATAATGCTTTTTTAAATTTTGTTTTTCTGTTTCTTAGGTTATTGAACTAGTTCAGAAATATGGACCAAAAAGATGGTCTTTAATTGCAAAGCATTTAAAAGGAAGAATAGGCAAGCAGTGTAGAGAAAGATGGCATAATCATCTGAATCCTGAGGTAAAGAAATCTTCCTGGACAGAAGAGGAGGACAGGATCATCTATGAAGCACATAAGCGGTTGGGAAATCGTTGGGCAGAGATTGCCAAACTCCTTCCAGGAAGGTGCTTATATAAATGTATATATAGTTTTCTGTACTTAAACATGATCTTTGTTACCATACTATTAAATACACTTTCAAGTACCCCACAACTTTTATTTTTATTCATAATTAAAATGTAGACTACATAACATAAGCAACCTTTTGGGACCATTTGTACTAAAATCTGTGGTAAGAGGTATGATTACTTTTTTAATGAATTATTTTATGACAATAATTTGTACAATAAAATGATAGATTTTAGATTATATAAACATTCAATATACTCCTTAAATCATGTTGACATATCAGTGCCGATCAAGTAGACCCTCTTTGTATAAACTCTGTTGGAACAGAATCTAAATCTAAGATTTCTTTCATACTGGGTTCTATGCATAAGACCAGGAATAATATGCTAGCTGCAGTAAACTGCTATGAAAGTGTGTTAGGGAAAATTTAATCTTAATTATGATATGATCCAAACCATGGAAGTAGTATATATATCCATGTGGCTAAAATACAAAGTTTTCCTCAGAGGCCATGATGTGCTAAGTACACTCTACATTGTACTCATTCATGTGTTTTCTAATAGTATTTAGTATAGCAGACCAACAACCTTGTGAAAATCCCTATCTTACTCAGAAGTTATGCATTTGTCTTTTATTGCTATAATCTCTATCTGTATAGTACTTTATAGCGTAAAGTGCTTTTATATATATTCTTAATCTTTATAGACTTGGAAAGTATACAGAGCAAACATTGCTATCTTTGTTTAATAGATAAGATATTAAGGCACAGTGTTTAATTTTTTATCCAAGTTATTAAACCAGGTCTAGATGCTTTTAATCTGTTGTATATCTTTTTACTTTCCATATAACCTAGCTTAGTGCCTTATATTTACTGAAAACCTACTTTATGTGTGTATATTTTATGAAGGATGAAATTTATGCTATAAGTAGCTATAGGTTGAAGATTTACATTTTTATAAAGGGAACCTTAGATAAGAAGGGAGCTAATGAATTCTTTCTTACCATAAATATTTTGTTCTAAGAAGTGAAAAAGAATACTGGGATTCTTTAATTTGTGATTTGCTTTTCATGGCCATGTTTGTTCCTGTCTTAAGGCCTTGGCCCTTGCTGTACCCTTTATCTGGAATATTCTTTTTTCTTTCTGTTCTTGTATGGCTGGTTTGTTCTAACCAAACCAAAATGGCCTTGTTACCGACTTTTCTTATCCTACTTTCTTTGCATTGTACTGATATTTTTCTTATTTATTTGTTTTTCTATTTTTCCTTCCTTCCCCACTCCCACGCTTCCAAGGAGAGTGTAAGCTCCATGAGAGCAGCAACCTGCTTTGCCTTATTCACTGCAGTATCTCTGGTGCTTAGAACTATGCCTGACATGCACATACAGTTTATCTTTTGAATTTTAAAAAAGTTCCTATCTTCCTGAGTAGAAATTCCAGAAGAAAAATTAAGAAAAAAAGTATATAATTTAACCAGTGTAAAAATTTGTTTTAAGCATTTTGTACAAGTTACACATGTTGAAATCTGTGGAATCTTTTTTTCTTTCTAAATTGTACTTTTCATTTCTTAGGACTGATAATTCTATCAAAAATCATTGGAATTCTACTATGCGAAGAAAAGTGGAACAGGAGGGCTATTTACAAGATGGAACAAAATCAGAAGGATCTTCATCTAAACTTCAACACAAACCTTGTGGAGCTATGGACCATTTGCAAACCCAGAATCAGTTTTACATACCTATTCAGGCACATACTTTTAATACTTTTATTATTTAAAAAAATTTCTTAAGTTGCTATATGGGAAGGTGTTTCGTTTCTTAATAGGACAAGTACAATGTATATTAAGGGGTAAATAGACATTTAAATTTCCAAACTGAAAAATAATATGTGTAACTTTGATTTATAAGTATTTTGGGAACAAATATATGTAACTTTTACATTAAGAGACTATGTATATTTCCTAATACTCTAATTCTTTGAATCTTCACTTATGATTCAAAGCTAACGGTCATCTGTGCTTCAACATTTTATTGTACTTTCCATTTTAAAAGTGTTGATGTAATTATGGTATTGCTTATCTCTAAGAGGTAGATATATATAAAATGGCTTAAAGGAGAAAGTAGCAAAAAGTAAATAACTCATTAACGCCTGGCTAATTTTGGAGGTATGGTAATTAATTGGTCTTTGCTGGCATTCAGCTTTGCTTTTTCCCCTAATAACTAATCACTTGGTTAATTTTAGTTTTTGTTTAAATGATTCATTCAAGTAGGTATTACATAAGCTCAAAATGGGGCAAGCTCTGTGTTGTCCCTTACAGTGCATTTTTCTACTTGGAAGAAATTAGTGTAGGAGTCTTCATGGGATTTGTTTTACATTTCCCTGTCTACCTGTCTGTTATGCCATTTTTCACGATGAACAATTCTTGGTTCTTGTCACATAAATTGTAAAGATTAAGTCAGGTCTTAGTAGTTATCTGCCAAAAGATAAAATGGGGCAAGATGTTAAAAATCTGTGCTAACTATGCCTCAGATTTGATTTTTAACATTTGTGGACATTATTAAGTTTTCTTAGGCATCATTTTAAAAGAACCACTTAGAGTAATGACATTTTCATTAACAATAGGAAAACATGTGAAGACAGTATCAATACCTTAAGGTTTTTATTATGTTTCTTTACATTTTTGTTTAGAGTCTAGATTTCAGCAGCATAACTGAAACATTCTGCTTCTTAGAATGCTTATCATTTAAATTTATTGTTTTTAACTCGTAGAAAGATAATACTTGAGACCTACAGAGTATTTAACAGTCTTAATCTAAATATGTTGGAAAGATGAGGATATTTCTTATACTATAAGAATTGTTTCCTTTTAAATTTAAAAAGATGTATGCATTATTTAATTAAACTAGTAAGATAATTTTATTATGTGTGTGATTGATAAAAAATAGATGGGTTTGAAATACTGTCACAGATTTTCATGAAAAGTTTGGGAAAATAAGTTTCTAATTCATTAGCGTTACCAAGTTGAGCGATAAGTGATACTAATTGAGTATTATAAAAATTAAGTTCTGTGTTAGAAGTTATATATAATGATTCTGTGTTATATATATATATAGTGATTTAGGAAGACCATTACGGAAAGCAGACAATGTCGCATTAAAAGACTTGAAGGCTTTTTTTTTTTTTTTTTTGAGACAGGTTCTCTCTGTTGCTAGGCTGAAGTGCAGTGGTGCACACACAGCTCACTGTAGCTTCATCTCCTGGGCTTACGTGATCCTCCTGCTTCATCCCTCTGAGTAGCATGCTCCACTATAGGCATGCTCCACTTTGCCCAGCTAATTTTTTTAGTTTTTGTAGAGACGGGATCTTGCCATGTTGCCCAGGCTGGTCTCAGACTCCTGGGCTCAAGTAATCCTCCCACCTCAGCCTCCCAAAGTGCTGGGGTTACAGAGGTGGGCCACCGCACCTGGCCCCGATTTTAAGGTTTTAAAAATACTTTCTCTCATATTTCTTTCCACTACTGCTTAGTAAATTTATATGTATCTTCAAAATTCTTATTACAGGTGTTTTAGAAAAGAAGCAGAATGACTTAGCCTATCATCAGTGTATTTATTAAAAGTATATGACTGATTCTGATCGTTTTTCTAAGACAAGTAATAGAAGAAGCCTTTGGCATGGGGTGGTGATAAGAGTAGGAGATATGAACATTGAAAAACTTGCTTGAGTCTCTGTCCCTGTGAGTGCTTCATTCATATGGACACATAAGAACACAATTACTTTGTTTTCTCTAGGAAATAGAGCAACCCTTCTAATAGTAGATGTTTAAATGTATTTGGTGAATATCAGATTTAATAAACTGGCCGATAAATCTAGGCTAAGTAATTCTCATATTTCATCTGGGCAAAAAGTCTTCTCCAAGTGTTATAACTTTTTTTTTTTTTTGAGACAAGAGTTTCGTTCTTGTTGCCCAGGCTGGAGTTCAATGCACATTTTTGACTCACTGTAACCTTCACCTCTCGGGTTCAAGCGATTCTCCTGCCTCAGCCTCCCAAGTAGCTGGGATTACAGGCACCCACCACCACGCCCAGCTAATTTTTTTTGTGTATTTTTAGTAGGGACGGAGTTAGGGTTAGGATTAGGAATGGAGATATAGTTATTATTTAATAAGAAAGTATTATAGGTATAAAATTTCAAAATTAATACAGGTACTTTCTAAGTTTTTTATGTTGATACTATGTCAAAAGTTTTTGTCATTTGCTTGCGATTTTAAACATTTATATAGCATTATACATATGATAATAATGCATTAATTATTTTTTAGATCCCTGGGTATCAGTATGTGTCACCCGAAGGCAATTGTATAGAACATGTTCAGACTAATTCTGCCTTTATTCAGGTAACTTTTATTTATAACAAAGACCAAAGGAAATGTGTTCAGTCATATTTTTTTAAAGCCTAGTAGTACCTATTTCCTCATCTATTAAACTAAGATGAAAGTAATACTATGTATCCTACTTAGAGTACTGTAACATTAAAGGAGAAAGTGTGTAAGTGGGTTTGAAGAAATATAAACTACAAATACAAGATGATTGACAATACCAGTATGGTAGTCTTTTCATTCTTCCAAGGTAAAGGATTCAAATTGTGAATGGACATATTTTTGCTAAATTGTATAGAATGTATGTATTAATATTTAAAAATCTAAAATATTCCAGCCATACATTTCAGCTGATATAGATGATGCAACATGTTTTTTAATGCATTTAAATTTTCCCAAATCTCTTCTGATAAGTTGAAAATATTTACCAGCACCTCTTTAGATACCAGAGAGATTGTAATAATGAGCATTTAGTATTTAGTAGCATTAAGCTTTATTAGAAAAAAATAGATTTCATGTTGCATGGAAGAAAATAAAAATGAGAGTACTAATAATAAAACAATTATGTAAGTAGCCTGTTTTTCTCCTTTGTTTAACTTATTTTAGCAACCCTTCATTGATGAAGATCCTGATAAGGAAAAAAAAATAAAGGAACTTGAGTTGCTTCTTATGTCAGCTGAGAATGAAGTTAGAAGAAAGCGAATTCCATCAGTAAGAAATAAGCCTAAGTGTTATTTATATTGTTAGAATCCTTCATATATGCTTTTTGTAATTTTTATTAGCTAGAAAGCATGTTCAGAATGACTGCAGATTTTAATATGGAGTGAAAATAGTTTTTTTTTTAATTTACAACTTTGAGGTTGCCTGATTGTTTTTTTATTTTTGAGACAGCGTCTTGCTCTGTTCCCCAGGCTGAAGTGCAGTGGTGTAAAATCACTGCTCACAGAAGCCTTGACCTCCTGGGCTCAAATGATGCTCCCATCTCAGCCTCTCAAGTAGCCAGGACTACAAGTGCATGCCACCATGCCTGACACATTTTTGTGTTTTTGTTTGTTTGTTTTGTAGAGATGGGATTTTGCCATGTTGCTCAGGCTGGTATCGAACTCCTGGGCTTAAGTGATTCTCCTGCCGTGGCTTCCCAAAGTGCTGGGTTTATAGATGTGAGCCACTGTGCCTGGCCCAAGGTTGCCTGATTTTGATATGTGTTTCTGTGAGCATAATTTACTATGTTCTGTATTAGGATACTTCTTGAGTCATAAATGCAAAGTAGATGTAAAGTAAAATCTTATATGTATATAATATATATATTTGTGAAAATTGTGTGTGTTTAGATTAGGCTTTGGCTTTATTTTAGACATTCCATGTAATGATGGCTTTAATTTTTTTTAAAGAAAAGCTTAAAAAATAAAGAATTGAATAGACGTAGAGGGATTTATGAGCTCCATAATTACCTTTACTCTCTTGGAATATTTTTTCCTGTTTGCTAGATTTAGAATATGAGTTTAGTAAATTAGAAAAAATAATAACACTAAAAATATATGGAAAAAGGAACATTTAGATTTTATGCTCTCTAAACAACTCTTCTAAAAGAAGAAATTTTATATAGATGTTGGGTTTTGGTTACTACATGTAAAAACTATTGTCTAAGATTTGGTTGATGAGAATAATTAGGAATGTTAAATTAGGAACAAAGGTAATCATTTTAGTAGAATTAAGCAGATTATGCTAGATTGGTTAAAAGAAAGATACAAGTTTATACTTAAATGACTTTTCTTAGGTTTTTAAAATTTTTAAATTGGGAAATAGTGATAGAGAACACTAGAACTTGTTCCTTCTATCTAGCTGTTATTTTGTATCCTTTAACACATATTTCCCTGTCCCTCCCTTCACTCTACCCTTCCTTTAAGTAACACTTTTACAAATTTAAAATAATCCCTTGAACCTTTTTTAAATTTTAAAAATTTAAAATAATGCCTTGAGACTTTTTGCTTTTTTTTTTTTTGAGACAGAGTCTCATTCAGCCAAGCTGGAGTGCAGTGGTGCAATCTTGGCTCTACAAAAAGTTTTTTTTTTTTTTTTTTAAATTAGCCAAGTGTGGTGGTGCACACCTGTGGTCTGAGCTACCCAGGAGACTCCTGGGTAATGCTTGGCTAATTTAAAAAATTTTTTTAGTAGAGATGGGGTTTTACCATGTTGACCATGCTAGTCTTGAACACCTAACCTCATGTGATCTGTCCATCTTGACCTCCCAAAGTACTGGGATTATAGGCATGAGCCACCATTCCTGGTCCCTTTTTACATTTAGAAAAGGGTTGGTTTGTTTTTGGTTTGGGGCTGAATGAAAGGGCAATACATTGAGAGTGACTGGGAACTTAGGCAAAATTACTAAGAAGATAACCTGAGATCTTGAAATAGTATTATGAGGCAATGGTGATGTCTTTGTACCGAAGAGGATATTAATAAAAATGTTATTTATTGATTATAATAGACAAGATATATACCATAAGAAAAGCAATTCCTGTTTTTTGTTTTTTGGTGTTTTTAAGTCAGGGTCTTGGTCTGTTGCCCAGGCTGGAGTGCAGTGGTTTAAGTAGTCCTCCCACTCAGCTTCCTGGATAGCTAGGACCACAGGTGTGCGTCACCACACTTGGCTAAATAAAAAAAAAACCTTTTTGTAGAGATGGGATTTCCCTGTGTTGCAGTTTCTGTTTTGAAATTGCAAAAACCATGAGCAACGAGGAAGACCTGACATATCCTTACCTTAAAGTTAATTTTGGTTTTGTTAAGAAGCTACAAATAGGCTGGGCTTGGGCTTGGTGGCTCATGCCTATAATCTCAGGACTTTGAGAGGCTGAGGTGGGAAGGTCACTTAAACCCAGAAAGTTTGAGACCAGCCTTGGCAACACAGTGAGACCCCATCTCTACAAAAAATTTTAAAAGAATTAGATAGGCGTGGTAGCACATGCTTGTGGTTCCAGTTACTCAGGAGGCTGAGGCAGAAGGATCAGAGGTTGAGGCTGCAGTGAGCAGTTATCACTCCACTGCATTCCAACTTGAGCAACAGAGCAAGACCCCATCTTAAAAACAGATAAATTAGCCATCCATGATGGCACATGCCTACAGTCTCAGCTACTCAAAAAGCTGACGGGGGAGGATTGCCTAAGCCTGGGATTTGAGGCTACAGTAATGCAGTGAACTGTGATCATGCCACTGCACTTCAGCCTGAGTGACAGAGCAAGACCTTGTCTCAAAAAAATAAATAAAAGGAGCTACAAATAATTGTCGTTAGAGAATCAACATTTGTAGATGATTATGTTTAAAACATTTGTTTTTTTTATAGTGATCAAACCCTTTTTAATTTAACTAAAAGAATGAATATTTTGCATTAAAAAGGAAGAAAGTTATTATTTTCTTTTTTCAACTTACTATCCAAAATCTGCCTTCATAAAGACTGGTTGAATAAGGGTATTCTGAATTCTAGAGGGAAATTGCTGCAGCCAGTAGAATAGACTCCATACACATATAAAGCATTTTTTTCTTTTCTTTTCTTTTCTTTTCTTTTTTTTTTTTTTGAGACAGTCTCGTTTTGTCACCAGGCTAGAGTGCAGTGGCGCAATCTTGGCTCACTGCAACCTCCGACTCCCTGGTTCAAGCGATTCTCCTGCCTTAGCCTCCCGAGTAGCTGGGATTACAGGCACATGCCACCACGCCCAGCTAATTTTTATATTATTAAAAGAGATAGAGTTTCACTATGTTGGCCAGTATGGTCTAGATCTCCTGATCTCATGATCCACCTGCCTCAGCCTCCCAAAGTGCTGGGATTACAGGTGTGAGCTACCGCCTCCAGCCTAAAGCATTTTTCTCTAAACAGTTATGTGATAATATTGACTGCCATTTTACTGAGTATCCATTGTGCTCTATTCTTGTGAATGTTTTATATATATGCTTGGTAATCCTCATAGTAACTCTGTTAAGTGAGTAGAATGTCCTTAGAGATTTCACATTTAGGGTCTAATGTGGTGACTCAAGCCCGTAACCCCAGCACTTTGGGAGGCTGAGGTGGGCAGATCACTTGAGGCCAGGAGTTCAAGACCAGCCTGGACAACATGGTAAAACCCTGTCTCTGCCAAAAATACAAAAATTAACCAGGCATGGTGGTGTGCTCCTGTAGTCCAAGCTACTCAGGAATTTGAGGTAGGAGGATTGCTTGAGCCTCAAAGGTGGAGTTTGCAGTGAGCCGAGATTGTGCCAATGCACTCCAGCCTGGATGACAGAGTGAGACCCTGTCTCAAAAAGAAAAAAAAAGAGAGATTCACATTTAGGTCTGTCTGATTGTAACCCTATGATTTTTTTCACTGGGCCCAGTTATCGCCCTCTTTGTGTGTTGGATCATTTTCTCACCTGCATACTCAACTGCAAGGCATGTTTTGGAGTATGGTTTGGAGGGAACCATATGTTCCCTCCAGCACCACAGGAGAACTGTGCTATTTCTAGCATGACAGGAGAACCATGTTCCCTCCAGCATGACAGAACCATGTTGTCTCCTGAAAGTGGTTGTTAAGACAGAAGCTGGCTATGGTAATGAAAAAAGAAATAATGAAATAAGATTACTTTAATTTCTTTTATTTTTAAAACAGGTGGAATTTGCTTTGCAACTGTGTTCTATTACCTTATTTAAGTTGAAATGTAGCATTTTGTTGTGAATCTCTAGAACATTCTGAAATTTTGTTTTTGTTTTTGAGACTAAGTCTCGCTTTGTCTCCCAGGCTGGGGTACAATGGCACGATCTTGACTTATTGAAACCTCTGCCTCCCGAGTCCAAGTGATTCTCCTGCCTCAGCCTCCCAAGTAGCTAGTAATACAGGCACCCACCACCACGCCCAGCTATTTTTTTTGTATTTTTAGTAGAGATGGGGTTTTGTCACATTGGCCAGGCTGGTCTGGAACTCCTGACCTCAGGTGATCCACCCACCTCGGCCTCCCAAAGTGCTGGGATTACAGGCATGAGCCACTGTGCCTGGCCATGAAAATTTATATTTTTAATAGTAATAGTTACCTTTTATTCAGTGCTTCCTATAGACTTCCAGTGTGCTCTCTACAGTATGGTAGTTACTAGCCTCATTTAATTTTAAATAAAATTTAAAATTTAGTTCCTTAGTTGCACTAGCCACATATCAGTTGCTTACATGGCTAGTGGCTCCCATATTAAACAGCAGGAAATATAGAACATTTTCATCATCTCAGAAATTTCTGTTGAATGATTTGTTTCTCATTCATAACTCTTTGAGGTCTCTTTTCTTATTTTTATTATAAAACACTAGAAAGCTAACTTGCAAGATAAGTAAATTGCCTAGTGTATATTTCTAAAGAGATAAAGAAAAATAACATAGTCTCTAACTTCAGGTTTTACTTTTTAGTGGGGACCTAGACAAGAAACAGGATAGTGTATGATAAAAGAAGTCACAAGAGTTGTTTTGCTTTTATTATTATTTTTAATTGACATATAATAATTGTATATATTTACGGGGTATACAGTGTGCTATTTTGATACATGTGTTCAATGTGTCTTGGTCAAGTCATGGTAATTAGCACATTCATCACCTCAAACATTTATCATTTCTTTGTGTTGGGAACATTTAAATCCTGCTCTTATAGCTATTTGAAACTATACAATAAGTTGCTGTTATAGTTACCCTATAGTGCTATAGAACACTGGAACTTACCCCTCCTCTCTAGTTGTATTTATATGTCCATTAACCAAGCTTTGGCTGCTCTCCCTTCTCCACTCCCCTTCCTTGGCTCCCCTTCTTCGCCTCTAGTAACCACTATTCTTCTCCATACTTCTATGAGATCCACTTTTTTAGCTTCCACATGTAAATGAGAACCTGTAGTGTTTATCTTTCTCTGCCCATTTCATTTAACATAATGTCCTCCAAGTTCATTTGTGTTGCCACAAATGACAGAATTTCATGCTTTTTTTAATGGCTAAATAGTATGACATGGTTGTGTGTCTATGTGTGTGTGTGTGTGTGTATAAATATACAGACACAGCACATTTTCTTTCTTTATTCATCTGTTATAGGCAATTAGGTTGATTCCATATCTGTGAGCAGTACGGTAATAAACATGGGAGTACATCTATGATTTTCTTTCCTTTGGTTATATACCCAGTAGTGGGATTACTGGATTATATCATAGTCTATTTTTAGTTTTTTGAAGAGCCTCCATAGTACTTTTGATAATGGCCGTACTAATTTACATTGCCTCCAACAGTATGTAAGAGTTCCCCTTTCTCCGCATCTTGGCCAGCATCTGTTATTTTCTGTTGTTTTGATAATAGTCATTCTAACAAGAATGAGATGGTATCTCATTGTGGTTTTGATTTGCATTTCCCTGATGACTAGTGTTATTGAGCATTTTTTAATATACATGTCCATTTGTATGTTTTCTTTTGAGGGATGTCGGTTCAGCTCATTTGCCCATTTTAAGTCAGATTATTGACTGGGTGTGGTGGCTCATGATGTAATCCCAGCACGTTTGAGGCGCTGAGGTGGGTGGATTTCTTGAGCTCATGAGTTTGAGACCAGCCTGGGCAACATGGTGAAACCCCATCTCTACAAAAAATATAAAAATTAGCCAGGCATGGTGATGTGCGCCTGTAGTCCCAGCTACTTGGAATGCTGAGGTGGGAGTATATCTTGAGCCTGGAAGGTGAGGGTTGTTGCAGTTAGCTGGAATGGCACTACTGCAGTGCAGCCTGGGCAACAGAGCCAGACCTTGTCTCAAAAGCAAATAAACAAAAAAACCCGAAACTAGATTATTATTAGTATTTTTTGCTGTTGAGTTTTCTGTGTAGTCTAGATATTAATCCCTTGTTGCTTAACAGTTTGCAAATATTTTCTCCCATTCTGCACAGTCTTCCTCTACACTCTGTTGATTGCCTCCTTTGCTGTGCAGAAGCTTTTTAGTTTAATCCCATGTGTCTGTTTTTGCTTTTACTGCCTGTGCTTTTGAGATCTTCCCCATAAAAATTTCCCCCAAACAAGGTCCTGAAGCATTTCTCCTATGTTTTCTTTCTTTTTTTGAGACGGAGCCTTGCTCTTGTCACCCAGGCTGGGGTGCAGTGGCTACTTTTGGGAAGAATGTCATTGGTATTTTGATAAAGATTGCGTTGAACTATTTTGGTAATATAGTAATTTTCACAATATTCTCCTAATTCATGAATCGGGGCTCACTGCAACCTCTGCCTTCCGGGTTCAAGCAGTTCTCCTGCCTCAGCCTCCTGAGTAGCTGGGATTACAGGTGCCTGCTATCATGCCCAGCTAATTTATTTTTTTTTATGTTTTTTTTATTTTTAGGAGAAACAAGGTTTCACCATGTTGGCCAGGCTGGTCTTGAACTCTTGACCTCAAGTGATCTGCCTGCCTCAGCCTCCCAGAGTGCTGGGATTACAGGCGCCCAGTCTCTGTGTTTTCTTTTAGTAGTTTTATAGATTGAATCTTACATTTAAGTCTCTTATCCATTTTGATATTGAAGAGACCGCCTCTTCTCCAATGAGTGTTCTTGGTGTCTTTGTTGAAAATCAGTTGGCTGTAAATGCATGGATTTATTTCTGGGGTCTGTATTCTGTTCCAGTACCATGCTGTTTTTGGTTACTACGGTCCTATATATAATATTTAGAAGCTTTTTAGTGTGATGCCTCCAGCTTTGTTTTTTTTTTTTTTTCTGCTTAGGATTACTTTAGCTATTTGTAGTTCTTTATGAATTTTACCACTGTTTTTGCTACTTTTGGGAAGAATGTCATTGGTATTTTGATAAAGATTGTGTTGAACTATAGATTACTTTTGGTAATATAGTAATTTTCACAATATTCTCCTAATTCATGAACATGGGAGATATTTGTATTTTTTTCCATGTCCTCTTCAGTTTCTTTCATTGGTGTTTTGTAGTTTCTTTTGCAGAAATCTTTTACCTTCCTGGTTTAATTTATCCTAGGTATTTTGTAGCTATTGTATATGGCACCGCTTTCTTGTTTTCTTTTTGTGCTAGTTTGTTGTTGATATATAGAAACACTACTGATTTATTTTATTTTAGTTTATTTTTAAATTTTAGAGATGGGGGTCTCACTATGTTGCCCAGGCTTGTCTTGAACTCCTGACCTTGAGTGATCCTCCTGCCTCGTCCTCCCAAAGTGCTGGTATTACAGGCGTGAGCCACCATGCCCAGCCAAAACACTACTGATTTTTGTGTATTAATGTTTTATCCTGCAATATTACCCAATTTGTTTATCAGTTCTAAGTTTTTTAGTGTAGTTTTGTATAGGGTTATAGGGTTTTCTATATATAAGTTCATTTTGTCTGCTCATGGGGACAGTTTTTCTTTTTTCCAATTTGGATGAATTTTTTTTTTTTTTTTTTTTTAACTCTTGCCTAATTGCTTTGGCTAGGACTTCCAGTACTGTGTTGAATAAGAGTGGTAAAAATGGGCATCGTCGTATCATTTGAGATTTCAGAGGAAAAGCTTTCAACTTTTCCTCATTCATTATGATGTTGGCTGTGGACTTTATTGCATTGAGATGTGTTTTTTCTTTAGTTAACTTGAGAGTTTTTTATCATGAAAGGATGTTGAATTTTATTAAATGATTTTTTATGTCTACTTCGATAATCTTTATTCTATTGATATTTGATTTTATTTATTGATTTGTGTATATTGAATAAGTCTTACATCCATGGATAAATTCCATCTGTTCTTGGCGAATGTCTTTTTGCATCTATGTTCATCAGAGATATTGGCTTATAGTTTTCTTTATTTGGTTTTGGTATCAGAGTAATGTTGACCTTGTAGAATGGTTTTGGAAAAATTCCTTCTTCAGTTTTCTGAGAGAATTTGAAAAGAATTGATAGTTCTTCTTTATATGTTTGGTAGAATTCTGCAATGAAGCCATTGGGTCCTGGGCTTTACTTTTATGGGAGACGTTTCATTACAGATTCAATCTTGCTACTTGTAATTGGTCTGTTCAGGTTTTCTATTTCTTCTTGGTTCAATCTTGATAGGTTATATGTGTCCAGAAGTTTATCCATTTCTGCTAAGTTTTCTTTTCTTTTTCTTTTTTTTTTTTTTTTTTGAGACGGAGTCTTGCTCTGTTGCCCAGGCTGGAGTGCTGTGACGTGACCTTGGCTTACTACAACATCCACCTCCCAGGTTCAAGCGATTCTCGTGTCTCAGCCTCCCGAGTAGCTGAGTCTACAGGCGTGCGCCACCCCGCCCAGCTAAATTTGTATTTTGAGTAGAGACGGGGTTTTACCATATCCGTCAGGTTGGTCCCGAACTCCTGACCTTAGGTGGTCCACCCACCTCAGCCTTCCAAAGTGCTGGGATTACAGGCATGAGCCACTGTCTGCTAAGTTTTCTAACTTGGTACACAGTTTTCATAATAGCCTCTATCAGTTGTAATGTCTCCTTTTTTGTTTTTGATTTTATTTATTTGGGTCTTTTTTTCCTTGGTTAGCCTGACCAGTGGTTTGTCAATTTTGTTTATTTTTTTAAAAAACCCAACATTTCATTTCATTGATTATTTGAATTTATTTGTCTCAATTTTATTTCTGGTTTGATTTTTATTATTTATTTTCCTCTGATAGCTTTGGGTTTGATTTGTTCTTATTTTACTAGCTACATTGTTTATTTCTACTCTTTCAATGTAGTCATTTATTACTATAAACTTTTCTTTTGATACTGCTTTTGCTGTATCCCATAGGTGTTGGTGTTTCTACTTTCGTTTGTTTCAAGAAATGTTTTGGTTTCCTTCTTAATTTCTTCATTGACCTCTTGGTTGTTCAGGAGCATGTTTCTTAATTTCAGTTTACAATTTCAAAAGTTTCTTTTGTTATTGATTTCTAGTTTTATTTCATTGTGGTTAAAAAAGACTTGATATGACTTTAATTCTTTTAAATTTGTTCAGAGTTATTTTGTGGCCTAATATGTGGTCTAATCTGGAGAATGTGCTGATGAAAAGAAAGTATATTCTGCAGATATTGGATGTAATGTTCTGTAGATGTCTGTTAAGTTCATTTTTAGTATAAAGTGCAATTTAAAGCCAATGTTTGTTTCTTTGTTGATTTTTCTGTCTAGATGATCTTTCATTGCTGAGAGTGGGGTATTGAAGTCTCCAGCTATTTTGTATTGGAATCTATTACTCCTTTTAGATCAAATAATATTTACTTGATGCAGCTGGGTGCTCTCATATTGTTGCATATATATTTACAATTATATTATCTTGCTGAATTGATCTGTGTATCATTGTATATTGATCTTCATTGTCTTTTTTCATAGTATGTTGTTGTCTTTTGAGGCAAGGTTTCAAAGGGTTTTTTTGTTTTTTGAGGCAAGATTTCACTTTGTCCCCCAGGCTGAAGTACAGTGCTGTGATCTCGGCTCACTGCAACCTCAACTTCCCAGGCTCAGGTGATCCTCCCACCTCAGCCTCCCAAGTAGTGGGACTACTGGCATGTGCTGTCACACCCAGCTAATTTTTTTAATTTTTAATTTTATTTTTTGCAGAAACAGAGTTTCACCATGTTGACCAGGCTGGTCTCAAACTAACTCCTGAGCCCAAGTGATCTGCCCACCTTGGCCTACCAAAGTGCTGGGATTGCAGGCATGTGTCACCATGCCCAGCCTCTTTTTATAGTTTTTAACTTAAATTATCCTTTATCTGATATGAGTATAGCTATTCCTGCTTGCTTTTAGTTTCTGTTTGCATAGAATATCTTTTTCCATCCTGAATGTAAACATTCAGTCCATATGTGTCTTTACAGGTGACATGAGTTTTTGTAGGCAGCATATAGCGGGGCCATGTGTTTTTAATCCATTCAGTTGGTCTGTGTCTTTTAAGTATGGAGTTTAATCTGTTTACATTCAAGGTTAGTATTGATATGTGAAGAGTTACTCTTGTCATTTTGTTAATTGTTTTCTGGTTTTGTATATTCTTTGTTCCTTTCTTCCTGTCTTTATGTTTATCATTGCAGTTTGGTGGTTTTCTGTAGTACTGTGGTTTGATTATTCTTTCTCCTTTGTGTACCTACTCTACTAGTTAATTTTATACTTTTGCATATTTTCATAATAGTGTTTGTTATATTTTTGCTTCCATATATAGGACTTTTTGAGCACTTCTTGTAAGGCTGATCCTAGTGGTGATGAATTCCCACCATTTAAAAAAAAGTCTGGGAAAGACGTTTTTCCCACATTTCTGAAGGATAGCTTTGCTGGGTTGAGTGTTCTTGGCAGGCATTTTTTTTTTCCAGCACTTCTCAAATATATCATTTCATTCTCTTCTGGCCTGTAAGGTTTTTTTCAAATAAATCTGTTTTCTAATAAGGATTCCCTTATATGTGACTTAATACTTTTATCTTGCAATTTTTACTTTTAATGTTTTTTTTTTTTTTGAGACAGGGTCTCACTCTGTCACCCAGGCTGGAGTGTAGTGATGTGATCACAGCTTGCTGCAGCCTTGACTTCCTGGATTCAAGTGATGCTCTCACCTCAGCCTCTCAAGTTCTGGGACTATAGGCACGTGCCACCATGCCCAGCTAATTTTTGTATTTTTTGTGGAGATGGGGTTTCATTATCTTGGCCAAACTGCTCTCAAACTCCTGGGCTCAAGCAATCTGCTCACCTTGACCTCCCAAAATGCGGGGTCTGTAGACATGATCCACCATGCCTGGTCTCTGTTGCTGTTTTTAGAATTCTCTCTCTCTTTGAATTTTGACAATTTGTAAGTCACAAAGTTTATAATAACATATAGGAGAGGTGCTTGATTTAGATTCAGTTCATCAGGGAAGAGTTCCTGGAAGAAGTCCTAATTGAGCCCAGCCTTGAAAGACAATGATTATATATTAGTAACATAGATGAATTAGGACATTATTATAAATGAAGCAGATCAAAGTATATAATCAGATGAAGTACTTGCCGGTATTCAAACTGTGTCTTAAGAGTAGCTGCCTGGCTGGGCACGGTGGCTCACACCTGTAATCCCAGCACCTTGGGAGACCAAGGTGGGCGGATCACGAGGTCAAGAGTTTGAGACCATCCTGGCCAACATGGTGAAACACTGTCTCTACTAAAAATACAAAAATTAGCCGGGCATGGTGGCACGCGCCTGTGGTCCCAGCTACTTGGGAGGCTGAGGCGGAAGAATTGCTTGAACCCAGGAGGTGGAGGTTGCAGTGAGCCGAGATTGCGCCACTACACTCCAGCCTGGCGACAGAGCAAGACTCTGTCTCAAAAAAAAAAAAAAAAAAGCTCCCCTGGTCAGTAGGTTACAGAGCATTTCATTAATAGATAAAGGGAGCAGCAATATGTGCAAAGGCACCTCCGGGTCAAAAGAGTATAATTCATTGGGGAATTGCAAGTGCTCCAGCTGGGTATGCCCTGGGAGGAGGCCTCGTGAATGGAAATGTTGAGAAATGATGTTTGGAAGGAAGAGAATAGCCAGATTCTAAGAGTTTGGGCTTTATGTTGTATATAAAAGCTTGTTTTATCTCATCATGATTGTATAGATTAAAAATTTTAATGAGAAAAAAGAAACAGTCAAAGCATGAAGTTTAACGAAAAAAAAGTATACCAATTTTGAGGAAAGACAAAATATTTGTTACTGTATTTTTAGCCTAATTGAAATGTGTTGTTCTAAAGAAAACTTTTCACTTGAAATCTGAATTTATGCCTACATTGAGAATGAGAAATAATATTCAAATTTCTTTTGTATTTTTAGCAGACTGGTAGTTTTTCTGGCTGGTCTGGAAGTTTCCTCATGGATGATAACATGTCTAATACTCTAAATAGCCTTGACGAGCACACTAGTGAGTTTTACAATGTGGATGAAAATCAGCCTGTGTCTGCTCAGCAGAATTCACCTACAAAGTTCCTGGCCGTGGAGGCAAATGCTGTGTTGTCCTCTTTGCAGACGATACCAGACTTTGCAGAGACTCTAGAACTTATTGAATCTGTAAGTTAAAAATTGTAAGATTATCAAAAGTTCAATTTTAGTTACATGATTTAATGCTCAGAAACTCAGTTTTGGACATTGACCAGTTTTACGTTTTGTATGCCATGCTTAATTTTGTTCTGATATTGTGCAGTAGCGTCTAGTGGGGAGAAGTTCAAATTTTTCTCAAGTATGTGCCTTGTGAAGAATTTTTTTTTAATTAAAAACTTAATTCATTTTTTATTATATAAGCTACATGAGTGCATTAGAGAAAGCTGGAAACTAGAGAAAACTATAAAAAAGAAAATTAAAATCCTTCATAAACCCAGAGTTAATAATTTGATATATTCCTTTCAGTCTGTGTTCTATACATAGAAAACATGTTATATTTTTAAACCCAAAAGTACACTTAGGAATTGTATTTGTGGATTTTTTTTTTGTCTTCCACCCTATCATGAACATGTTTCTGTTTTCTTAACTTTTTTAAACTTGAATTTTTTTTTTTCTTTTTGAGATGGCGTCTCACTCTGTTTTCCAGGCTGGAGTGCGGTGTTGCATTCTTGGTTCATTACAACCTCTGCCTCCTGGGTTCAAGTGATTCTCCTCCCTCAGCCTCCTGAGTACTGGGATTACAGGTGCCTGCCACCACACCAGTTAATTTTCGTATTTTTAGTAGAGATGGAGTTTCATCATGTTGGCCAGGCTGATCTCAAACTCCTGACCTCAAGTGATCCTCCCACCTTGGCCTCCCAAAGTGCTGGGATTATAGGCCTGAGCCACTGTGCCTGGCCTAACCTTGAATTTTAGAGACTTTGTAGTATTCCATCAGATGACTATAAGAAAATATATTTACCCAGTATACTATTATTATTGGACATTTAGGTAGTGTGTAGTTTTTCAGTATTATAAATAACATTTACATAAAGCTTTGTGCAAAATCATGATTATGTCTTTAGGTTAAATTGAATTTCTGGATCAAAGTGTATCACCATTTTTAACATGTTCCATACACATTACCAAAAGATTATGCAGAATTTTATGGTGTTTTCCTGATGTGGAGTAAACAATGAAGTTTTATGATGAATTACACTTTTTGATAATAACTTATAATTTGTTCTTCTTAAAATGCTTTGACAGTAAGCTTCAACTACTGAACTAGATGAACTACTATGAATTTTGGAATTGTAGGAAAACCATAATCTGTTTCTCTCAAATGGTCTTGCTTAAAAAAAAGTTCCAAGGAAAGTATTTCTACCGATAAAATGAGTGGTTAACTCTGTGGAAGTCATCATCCTATGTTCAAGATCAGATTTAACTAGTTTATAGCATTAATTTTTTAACAATTTTAATTTATTGCAGGATCCTGTAGCATGGAGTGATGTTACCAGTTTTGATATTTCTGATGCTGCTGCTTCTCCTATCAAATCCACCCCAGTTAAATTAATGAGAATTCAGCACAGTGAAGGAGCCGTGGAATGTCAATTTAACATCGGTGTTGTACTTGAAGGGAAAAAAAACATTTGTAATGGTGGCAACAGTGAACCTGTTCCTTCCCCACATATGGCCAAGTTTAGCACTCCACCAGCCATCCTCAGAAAGAAGAGAAGAATGCGAGTGGGTCATTCCCCAGGCAGCGAACTTAGGGATGGCTCACTGAACGATGGTGGTAATACAGCACTAAAACATACACCACTGAAAACACTACCATTTTCTCCTTCACAGGTAGTGGTGTTGATTTTGTTTATGTTTCCAAATGTCAGTGAGTTAGATTAAATTAGATCTTCAGTATCCTTACTAGCAGTTGGTAGCTTTGATAACATATAAAAATAATGTGTTTAAATGTATAAATTTAACATGAGAATGCTGAACTCTGAGAGATTAGAAAGTATCTCACAAAGTGTAGTAGCTGCAAATATATATATACACACACGTGTATATATGTATATATATGTATACACATACACATACGTACATACATACGTACATACATATGTATATATTTTGGAGACAGGATCTCACTTTGTTGCCCAGGCTGGAGTGCAGTGCAGTGGTACAAACGCGGCTCACTGCAACCTCAACTACCCAGGCTCAAGTGATCCTCCCGCCTCAGCCCCCCAAGTCGCCTGGATTATAGATGTGTGCCATCACACTTAGCTAATTTTTGTATGTTTTGTAGAGATGGGGTTTCGCCATGTTGCCCAGGCTGGTCTTGAACTCCTGAGCTCAAGTAATCTAACCTGTCTTGACTCCCAAAGTGTTGGGATTACAGGCGTGAGCCACTGCTCCTGGTTCTGCATTATATTATCCTACAGTTTTTAGAGGGACATTTTTAAAATCTTATAGTCCCACATCTTTATAGAACTCATCAGAAAACAATCCCAGAAAGGTAAAATTGATTTGCCCAAAGTTACCTAATGCAAGGCTGAGACTAAGATCCACCTTCCTGACTGTCTGTTCAATAAGTATACCTGATAAGGTTTAAAGTCACCGTACCTATTTAGAGTAATTTAGATTTTAGTTTGTCTACTGGATTTTTCTTCTTAATGTTCTTTGGAAGAAACTTAGATAATTGCTTACTGAAAGAATTTCATGTGTCAGGAGGTTTCCTAAGGATGTCCAGAACTACCCACTTTCTCCTCTTGTAATATCCCTGGACAGTAGATGTTTATGTTAGGACAGTTTCCTATTGAATGCTTGCTATGCTCCAGGCTGTTTGCCAAACACTTTTCTTACAGCATCTCAGTTAATACTCTTTCAGAAGGAGTTAGTGAAGGAAAATTCTGAAGTTGAGCCACTTGTCAAGGCAACAGTTAGTAAGAGATGGAGCTGATGTTTCCTGAAAGTGTTTGGCAGAGGCTACAAAGTTTAAAGGGGAAGAAAGGAGTTTAATGGTCGAATAAACATGGAGAATGCTGGGATATTGTTGGAGGTATGTTTTGAGGCTAGGGAGGTAAGTAGGATCTGGCAGAACACAGCTCTCTGAAAATTATGCACCCATGCTTCAGAGGATACCATTTGTGTAGATAGTGAATAGTCTCTTCACCCCAGCCCTGCTCTCAGAGTTAAAAAGAACTGGGGAAAGTGAAAGTGAATAGGCTTGAACACACTAGCAGTTTTCTATTCTGGGGTTTTGCACTCTAGCACTTTTTGTGGAGTGTGAATTCTAAGGTGGAAGTGGCTGAAAGATGCTTATTTCCCATGGCAAACTGCTTGGATTTTATCCTGTAAAAGAGGATTTGATTGCTAATCTTAGGGTAAAATAAATTCAGGTATTCAGAGCCAGAGTGATAGAGGTAGACTTCATTCTAGTTATAAGTAGCTTTGAAACTATTTGCACTGCTTCTAATCTACTGCTTTTTCTACTGCTTCACTGTTTCTAGTCTTTTGACTACAAAAATAATTGTGTTGTGAATACAATTAGTATTTCATAATTGTAAATTATGTATTTAGAAAATGGACTCTGTTAAAAAATGGACTCTGTGATATCAACGTTGGCTGCTTAGAGGTTCTGTTCTGTGTTCTAGATAGGCAAATTTGCCAGACAGCTGTATTTCTTATCAGCAAAGCATTATTATTATATTCTGAGTTAAAATACTATCATAGAAAAAGCCACTCAGGCCAGGCACAGTGGCTCACACCTGTAATCCCAGCACTTTGGGAGGCCCAGGCAGGTGGATCATGAGGTCGGGAGATTGAGACCATCCTGGCTAACACAGTGAAACCCTGTCTCTACTAAAAATACAAAAATTAGCTGGGTGTTGGTGGCATGTGCCTGTAGTTCCCAGCTACTCGGGAGGCTGAGGCAGGAGAATTGCTTGAACCCGGGAGGCAGAGATCACTCCACTGCACTCCAGCCTGAATGACAGAGTGAGACTCTGTCTTAAAAGAAAAGAAAAGAAAAGAAAAAGCCGCTTAAGGTCATTTATTAATAAGAGCTAAAAAAAAAAACTTGTTTTTTTCAGTTATACACTGTTGTACAAAACTGTTACATTTAACACAACAGCTGTTTATGGTTTCTATAGATCCTTATTTGATAATATTCTGTTTTTTTAAATTTTTGTATTTTTTTAACTTTTGAATGTATGTTAAATGGCTGTTTATTGAATTTGTTTGTATGCTAAACACTGTTCCAAGAGCTGGGGAAACAAAAATGAACAAACCAGACAAAAATTCCTACCTTTGTGGAGCTTAATTTCCATAGAGTATAAGTGTAATATTATTCATAAGCTTTTTAAAAGAGGTATGAAGAAATAATTTGAAAATATTATCAGTTTAATATTTGTGTAGGGATTTTGATGTTCTAGAAATCACCTTTAAACTCTCTTCCCTTTTAAGTTTTTCAACACATGTCCTGGAAATGAACAACTTAATATGGAAAATCCTTCATTTACATCAACCCCTATTTGTGGGCAAAAAGTTCTCATTACAACTCCTCTTCATAAGGAAACAACTCCCAAAGATCAAAAGGAAAATGTAGGGTAAGTAGGTATTAAATAATTGTGTTAGAGAAAATGGGTAGCACAGTGTCAAGAATAGACTAGCTTTTTGTGCATATAAATGGCATGTATCATAATCTCTATTCTTAGAGGAATTAGAATTTTTTTTTTTTTTTTTGAGATGGAATTTCGCTCTTGTTGCCCAGGCTGGAGTGCAATGGTGTGATCTCAGCTCACTGCAACCTCCGCCTCTCTGCAACCTCCACCTCTCGGGTTCAAGCGATTCTCCTGCCTCAGCCTTCCAAGTAGCTGGGTTTATAGGCATGCACCACCATGCCTGGCTAATTTTGTATTTGTAGTAAAGATGGGGTTTCACTGTGTTGTCCAGGCTGGTCTTGAACTTTGGACCTCAGGGGATCTGCCCACCTCAGCCTCCCAAAGTGCTAGGATTAAGGCGTGAGCCACTGTACCTGGCCAGAATTTTTTTTAAATCATAACCTTATGATTTATGTCTCATAACCTTATGTCTCCTTAGGACAGTGAAAACCAACTAAATATAGCATCAAACTTTGATTTCAGTAAAAATATTTCTAGTACTTCTTTCTACATTAATTCTTTTTTTCTATTTTAAGATGATTGGTTGAAATCAGGATTACTATAGGTGGACATACTTTAAAATAGTCTTAGAATGTTTAAATGAAGCATATACATATGTAAGAAAATTTAGCATGTGCTTAAATTGCTTTGCTTTCATTAACTTGTATGAAATCAGATTGTGACTATAACATAAATATCTAAATGATTGGATAGGTTTAGAACACCTACTATTAGAAGATCTATATTGGGTACCACACCAAGAACTCCTACTCCTTTTAAGAATGCGCTTGCTGCTCAGGAGAAAAAATATGGACCTCTTAAAATTGTGGTATGTATATTATTTTTATTTTTAATAATTTTCCTAATTTTAATAAAACACAAATTGTGATTTTTATCACTTAGTTTTGTTTTGTTTTGTTTTGAGACAAAGTTTCGCTCTTGTTGCCCAGATTGGAGTGCAATGGCTTGATATCGGCTCACTGCAACCTCCGCCTCCTGGGTTCAAGCGATTCTCCTGCCTCAGCCTCCGAGTAGCTCCGATTACAGGCACCCTCCACCACACCAGGCTAATTTTTGTATATTTAGTAGAGATGGGGTTTCACCATGTTGACCAGGCTGGTCTTGAACTCCTGATCTCAGATGATTCACCTGCCTCAGCCTCCCAAAGTGCTGGGATTATAGGTGTGAGCCACCGCACCTGGCCGATTTTTAATATTTAAAAAAAGATGTTTACTGAAACATACATAAAGTTTTATCTTTTGATTTTCAAGGTTTTTTTTTTTTTTTTGAGACAAGAGTCTTGCTTTGTTGCCCAGGCTAGAGTGAAGTGGTGCGATCTCAGTTCACTGCAACCTCTGCCCCCATCAGGTTCAAGCAATCCTCATGCCTCAGCCTCCCTAGTAGCTGCTATTACAGGTGCTCACCACCACACCCGGCTTTCTGTATTTTTAGTAGAGATGAGGTTTTGCCATATTGGCCAGACTGGTCTCGAACTCTTGACCTTGGCCTCTCAAAGAGCTAGGATTACAGGTGTGAACCACTGCACCTAGCCTGACTTTCAAGTTTGAATTTGTGTTCACCTTTTTCCTTAACTTGTAAATAAACCCTTGCTTGGCTTGTTTTGAATTCTTTATATCATCTAGAGAAAACAGATCAAGTGTCACTCTTAATGCTGAAATTTACATTTTAGTAGTTTCTGTCATGGTTAAATGCATTAGAATAAAATAATTGTAATATTTTGATATACTGAAGCACTTTCATGATAATATTTAGGAAATAATCAGGGTACCTCTATAGGAAGCTAATTAGGAAAAGGTTTAGTTTCCTTTTCTATACAAAGGAGCTCATAAAACACACCTCAGATTGTTGCTGTGAAGCTGAGAGAGCTGATATAATTAAAGGGGCTTCTCTGAGTTTCAAGTAGTGTGTGCTTGGTTGTTGCTATTCTAATAAATATTTGTGGTAGTAGTTCATGAGTGAATAGAACTGCGAAGTGTCCTAGTTACTGTGCTTTCATATATACTGCTGCCTTTGAAGTACCTTCGAAAAGTGATGGGCATTTTAGGCAGATGAAGATTTCTGACAAGTTCTTTAGAAATATGATTTTTAAAATATTGGGTCACTTCCAGGGTTTTTTAGTTATGTTCTTCTATTTTTAGTACTTTTTGGTTAGATTCATTAACAAGTACTAGTTTACTTGATTTAATTTTCTACCCAAAAGCATGTTACATCCTCAAATCTTCTAGTCTTTCTTTTTCAAAATACTGTATTAAAGGGTACACAGTAGGCTTGATCAAGGCTTTTTGTCATTTAGCTCCATGTACTGCCGTGAACAATCATATTTCCTTTAGAGCTTCCTAGAGTTTTTATTTATGCACATATATAAAGAAAACAAGAGACTACACTTTATTATTTTATAACACTGTTTTTAAATTTAACCAAATAAATGTATATATTTATCCCATAATTTTTAATATTTGCATAATATTCCATTGTATGGAATTACCTGATTGATTTAACCTATTTCAGTATTTTGCTGTTTATTTTAAAAATTCATTATTAATTCAGCAAATATTGATTGAGTGCCTAATAGGTGCCAGACACTGTACTAGGCTTTATGGAATGAATGTCGAAAAGGTCAAGTATGGTTCCTGCCTTCATAGGGACATGTAGACTAATTGGGGATTAGACAAGTAAATAATGATTTGAAAGCAGTTAAAAATTCTACAGTGAGTCAAGGTCATTTGGTCAACATATAAGTGAAATAAAATTTATTATTTGATAGTTGGGTGTGTTAGTATGTTCTTGTAGTAGTCCCAGGAGGTTTGAGCCTGGGAAGTAGAGGCTGCAGTGAGTGGTGATCAAGCTACTGCATTCCAGCCTAAGGGACAGAGTGCAGCTCTGTTTGAAAAAAAACAAAAGTATCATTTGTAGTAGGTTTCAAATACCTAAAGCCCTTGTCAGTTTGTTTACTACCCTTCTGACATTTTAAATTTAATACCAGCAGCACTCACAGCTAGTTCTTTGGATACAATTTGACTGTTGCCAGAAGATCACTTCCATTAGCAATTTAAGATAAAAGGAAGACAATGATTTAAAAATGAAAAGTCCTAGACTATCTATAGGTTCATACATTTCTTTGCGTAAGCCGACTTTTCATTTCTCCTGCTCCTCCTCCTTCAGTTATTTACTGAGCACCTACTATACGCTAACCACTTAGCTTTCTTTTGTATCTTACTATGAGTCAAATGCACTTCTTGGAGATTGGCTTTGGAATTTTAATCAGGTATATCTTAAATATCTGTTGCCTTATTAATAAACTTGGATTCTTCTAATATTTACTGTAAATTATCAAAAGGCAGAAAACTGTAGAAATATTAATTTTGGTAATATAAAACCTGAAAAGTATTAAATGCAGGAGTTCTTTGCTTTTGACACATTAGAACAATTAAGAGAATAATTCTTGCTACTGAGTGAATTAATCTGTCTTAGCCATTACTTTAGGATATTTGTATTCTTATAGGGGGAAAAAATTCCAGATCTTTTTAAGAATACTAGACTGGATCAAGAAAATGTGGGCTGGATGCAGTGGTTCACGCCTGTAATTCCCGCACTTTGAGAGGTCAAGACAGGCAGATCATTTGAGTTCAGGAGTTCAAGACCAGCCTAGGCAACGTGGCAAAACCCCATCTCTACCAAAAGCACAAAAAATTAGCTGGGCATGGTGGTGTGCGCCTGTGGCCCTAACTACTCAGGAGACTGAGGTGGGAAGATTGCTTGAGTGTGGGAGGTGGAGGTTGCAGTGAGCTAATATTGTACCACTGTACTCTAGCCTGGGTAACAGAGTGAGACCCCATCTCAAAAAAGTTAAGAAAAAAAGAAAAAGAAAATGTGGTACATATACACCCTGGAATACTATGCAACCATAAAAAAGAATGAGATCATGTCCTTTGCAAGGACATGGATAGAGCTGGAGGCCATTATCCTCAGCAAACCAACACAGGAACAGAAAACCAAGTACTGCATGTTCTCACTTATAAATGGGAGCTAAATGATGGAAACACATGGACATATAGAGAGGAACAGAACACACTAGGGCCTTTCAGAGAGTCGAAGGTGAGAAGAGAGATAGGAAAAATAACTAATGGATACTAGGCTTAATACCTGGGTGATGAAATAATCTATACAACAAACCCCCATGACTTAAGTTTACCTAGGTAACAAACCTACACTTGGACCCCTGAACTGAAAATAAAAGTTAATTTTAAAAAAGAGTACTTTATGTTCTTGGTGAAGTACCATCATTAAAAAGCTCTTTGAGACCAGGTATGGTGGCTCACACCTTTAATAATCCCAGCACTTTGGGAGGCCAAGGTGGGCGGATCACCTCCTGAGGTCAGGAGTTCAAGACCAGCCTGGCCAACATGGTGAAACCCCATCTCTAGTAAAAATACAAAAAATTAGCCAGGCATCACGGCAAGTGCCTGTAATCCCAGCTACTTGGGAGGCTGAGGCAGAAGAATCGCTTGAATGGGGTTGGGTTGCGGGGCAGAGGTTGCTGTGAGTCAAGATCGAGCCACTGCACTCCAGCCTGGGTGACAGAGCAAGACTCTCTCTCTCGATAAATAAAGTAAATAATAAAAAAATTAAAAGCTTTTTGAGAAATATACAGAAACACTAATATTAAATTCCTGTATGTCTCAATCTAGATGAGAATACTTTTAACATTTTATTTTCATTTTAAAAGTTTTTGTAAGTGCTATGAAGTCTCACTTATATATGAATACTATTCTCTCTTAGCTGCTGGCTGGGAACGTAAGCTGCTGGTTATTTTTATTTTTATTTATTTATTTTTGAGACAGGGTCTCACTCTGTCACCCAGGCTGGAGTGCAGTGGCATGATCTTGGCTCACTACAACCTCCAGCCCCCGAGTTCAAGTGATTCTTCTGCCTCAGCTTCCTGAATAACTGGGATTACAGGCATGTGCCACCACGCCTGGCTAACTTTTGTATTTTTGGTAGAGACGGGGTTTCACCATCTTGGCCAAGCTGGTCTCGAACTCTTGACCTTGTGATCTGCCTGCCTCGGCCTTCCAAAGTGCTGGGATTACAGGCGTGAGCCACTGCACCCAGTGCTGCCAGTTCTTTTATTTCGTAGAGGTTTGATTACTATTTCAAGTATATCTTGGTTATGATAGGTGTAAGTTAGATATAATTTAAAAAATTTTTCTGAGTTATAAGTTGTACTTACCTATTTGACAGAAAGCTAGATGAATAATATTTTGAGACTGTTTCATTACTCAGCTTACACTCAAGTGTCTATCTCTCTGTAACCTACCTTCTCACACTTTCTCTCTCTCTCTCTCTCTCTCCCCCTCTCTCTCCCCGCCTCTCCCCCTGTCTCTCCCTCCCTGGATACTGTGTCAGTATTTCACAATCTTAATGGTAACAGAAACATGTTAACGAGTAATTACATACTATGTAATAAGTACAATAAAAGAAGAGCTAGCATATTCCCAATATATTCTGTATTTCTTATTTTTCCTATTTTTATGTAAAAAAATAGATGAGAAATAAGCTCTTCTTTTCTGTTTAATTCGGAAGATCATGACCTGAAGCAGGAGCTACAATGGTTTCCCTAAAAGGAAGATTTTTGTTTAGTAGCCTAGAAAGAAGAAATTGCCATTCTTTACTCAGTGGTTGCAAATGTGCAATATTGTTTTACCATAAAATGGATTAATTAAATTAATATATGTATAAGAGCTAGGAGAAAATTATTACAGTAATGGAAAAGTATTAAAGATTGGTTTCCTATATATGAGGAGAAAAAGGAATTGCTATACATGACTTTTTACAACATTTTAAAAAACAATTTAGTCCCAGCCACTTGCCTTCTTGGAAGAAGATATTCGGGAAGTTTTAAAAGAAGAAACTGGAACAGACATATTCCTCAAAGAGGAAGATGAACCTGCTTACAAAAGCTGCAAACAAGAGGTAATCTTCTAGTATTATTGTTAGTAAAAGTCTTATTTTATCCAAGAGACTTTGCCATAAAGCGTCTATATAAATTACTCATTCTAGAATACCGCTTCTGGGAAGAAAGTCAGAAAATCACTAGTCTTAGATAATTGGGAAAAAGAAGAATCAGGCATTCAACTATTGACTGAAGACATTTCAAACATGCAGGTTTGTAAAGGATTATTATTATTTTAAATGATTGTTTTTCTAGACACAGGTTAAAAAAAAAGACTAGAAAAAAAAAAGAAATGGTTACTTTAAGTCCTAGTGGTTCTTATTTCTTACTCATTGTGTAGCCAATTCATTAGAGATTCATGGAAGATTTTTATTTTAGTATCATTTTTCCTAATTCACAGAGAAACTATTCACTGTAGAGAATATTTTATTTACTTAAAAAAAAAATACTTCTTTTGTTATGAGAGGAGTTAGCTGCCTTATCTGTGATGTCAAAAAAATTGTAGTTCTCAAGATTTTAAATTTCAGAGTTTATCTTTGGTTCATTTCCAAAATACTTAATATTACTACATTACTAGAAATTTCATTAGAGCCAAATGCTTTCTTGGAGGGAAATAAACAGGGCCTCCATTACCACTTACTCAGTAGTCCCTCCGTTTGTCTCCATTTTTGAATTAGTTATTTTCTTCTTTCTGTTTTCTCTCTTAGTCAGAAAATATATTTACTACATCTTTATTAATGATACCATTATTGGAAATAGATGACAATAGGTGCAACTTGGCTCCTGAAAAACAAGATATAAATTCAACCAACAAAACATACACACTTACTATAAAGAAACCAAACCCTAACACTTCCAAAGTTGTCAAATTGGAAAAGAATCTTCAGGTATGGATTTACAAATTTCTTTAGTGATTTTTGTTTCTTTAATCAGTGATCACTTTAGACTTACCACAAATTATACTTTTAAATTCAGAATTGACTGTAACAGCAACTAAACATTTACATTATTTTGTCACTCACATTTGGGTTTGAGAGACTCATTTATCAGGGCACATATAAACTGAACAATTGGAGTTGTAACCAAAGACCCTTCTGATGATTTCCTAAGCACTATATCTTTTTTAAACTAAAGGTATATACATCTACTTTTGGCATCTCTTCTCCTGTAACAAATATGTATAGCCCTAATTGCTATTCTGAAAAAGGGTAAGTGGTTGGAAGCAGTTTCAGCATGGTTTTGTTGGTACCATGGTTTCCAGTGAACTTTTTGGCTCAGAAGTTGTAAAACAAAGTCCTTTTTTTTTTTTTTTTCTTTTTTTAGTCCTTTTTGTTGTTGTTGTTGGGATGTGGCCAGTGTGTAGCTGCAAAGGAAGGTTGGAAAAATTTTTACTGCATTATTTTAAGAGTTTACCCCAGATAATCTGAGAATTCATTGAGGAGGAAATTTTTTTCTTTATGCCACAGTGACTGTAGCACTAGTATTCTTGATGTTGAAGCATTCTTTGAAAACATCTTTGGCAATCACATATGGCCACCTCACATCTGTTTTCAGCCACTGCTTTTTAAGAGCCATGTAGCGCATTCTCTTAATCCATCTAAAATGATTTGAATTCCCAGTGTTTAATTAACATAGAACTTTTGGGGAAAGTTATTATATAGCTGATCATGTCTATAACATAGTTATGTTTATAATAAGGGAAGAAAAAACAAACATAAACTTGATTTTTTGTTATGAATATATTTCCTAATTTGTAAATAAAGCATTCTTGGCTCATTTTTTGACATTACATCCTCTTTTTAATCCTTTTGCAGAATTTTGAAGCAATAAAGACTAACAGTTATTTCCATGTTAGGACTCATTTGATTTGGGTGGAATTGTTAGGGACAAGACTTTTAAACTGCCTCCATTGGCCTGTAAGCAATGTAGATAGGTAAAATAATTGACTTTTTTAAAACTTGATAAAATATATTTCAGTATATAAGATACTATTATTAAAAAATAGAATGCCATTGTTAAAACATTTTTATAGTAATTATAAAATATCTATAATCAATTAAAATAACTGATTTTAAGAGTCATTGTGATGTAATATGGATATTTTAATAATTTTCACATTACTATTAAAATTTCCTTTCTAGTCAAATTGTGAATGGGAAACAGTGGTTTATGGGAAGACAGAAGACCAACTTATTATGACTGAACAAGCAAGAAGATATCTGAGTACTTACACAGCTACCAGCAGTACTTCAAGAGCTCTCATACTGTAATTGTTATTAAAACTGATGAAATGCCCCACTTCCTTACTGCATTCGCTGCTAAATTAGGTTGCAGTGAAAATTTTCTCAATTAATTGTTTTTAAAGTTGTAGTATAGTCCTTTTAATACAGCATCTTTTTTCTATATAGAGCAGGCAGAAAGCTAGTAAGTCACAATTTAATAGTTTATGTTTTAAGAGATGAGATTTTTAAAAATTGTTTTTAAAGAACAAGATGGGAAAATAATAGAATGTTCATGGATAGTCTAAAAGTAAATTCTCATATATTTTCTTCACAAGGTATATGTTGCTATTCTCTTGATGCTGCAGTTTTGTTACAGATAGGGGCATGAGTACATATGATTTCTGAAATTAGTCTGTATGGAAAGCACACATGATTTTATGAAGTACTTTTACCCACGTGCTGATTTACTTAGGCTTCCATTTACAAAGAAACACATTGAAAAGGAATTTAAAGGAAGGATGGAAAGTTGCACTACTAATTTTTTGTTTATTATTTTCAGAAACAATAAAACTAACTACAGTGTTAAATGTATTTATTTGAGCATAGTACTAAAAACAAAAAGCATTCAAAAAGAATTTTTTCTTTATTAGTAAATAATATTTTCTTAATCTCAGAAGAGCTGAGAGTTTTGTTGAATGTATTGTACAGTATGTAGGAGCAGGAGAACTTTGTAAATTGGAAAGAAGTCTGTTTTTATAATTTATTTTATTTTTAAAGCTTAAATTTAGATATTTATACATATACAGGGTGCCTAGAAGCCAGTGTTGTTTCCTGTTATTACAGCTAACACAGTAAAGAATAATTTTGGCTTTTAAGTATGAAACAGTAGTAAGTTATAGCTGTAAAGAATACAGTATCTATACTGTATGTCACATCTACCTAAATATTGCACTATGCCCTTTAAATCATGTTGGTTATAAAGTAGTTCTAAAAAGGTACTAAATAATAATTTAATATTTTCTTTTTAAATTATATCGGGGGTGGTCATATACATTAATCTGGTGATTTGTATATGTGTTTGAAATTTTTGCATTTTGTTTAAAAAATAATATGGTATCTTGGTCCCTAAAAACGATCTGCACTTAGAAGTTTATATTTACTCAGTGTTTCAGAAGTGGAGACCATTATCTTTTATTTATAAAAATATTTTGTCCTTTTAAAAAATGTTTTGTGTTTCTCTACAGGTTACAACAGTTGCTTCAGTTGCCTGTTTTAGGTGTTTGCACTTATTTTATTTCTTCTTGAAAGAATTTTTATTTGCTTTTGTGGTAGAGATTATATGTAATTTTTTCCAGTTATATAATGGTGTGCTGTCAACTTAAACACTGACAGGTAAATAGAATTGTACACTGTAGTTTGAATTATTTATAATTGACACACTCTCTCCCTCTCCACTCCTGAAGTATGCTGCTATAGAAAATAGCAGAATCGGCTTGCTGCTATGAGAGAAGGAAAGAGCGACCACCACTTGCACTGTGTGAAAAGATAAACAAATGATGGCAAGTTCTCAAGTTAACTAAATGGAATCAACCATTACCAGACAAATTCTTACAAATACCAAAATAACTACTATGCCTTAAAAAACAAAATGAAAGCAGGTTAAGATTTTCTGCTCTGTTTGTATGTTAATAGAAACGGAAATACTAAGTATTTTAGTGCCTAGCTCTTGAACAGTAGACCTAAAAGGGTTTTAAACTATTTAAATCTACTTGCTAGTTTTTGCATATTTTGTATATTTATATATATATATAGTGAGAAGTGAAGAATATGTATGGTACTAAGATTATGCTTTAAGTTGATAACAAATAGATAAACCAATTTGAATCCTATTAGGATGTTTCAGTATGTTGATTGGTTTCTAATTAATGAACTTCTCACAGAAATTTTACTTAGTGAAACCAATGATTGTAACAAACTCATACTGCATCATTTCAGTTACCTTGAACTAATAGCACATAATGGTTTCTTGTTGTTGTTTTTAATGTAGCCCTTACCTGGATGTACATAGTCTGCAATCACCAAAATATATCTTGGAAGGGCTATACTTTTTAAAGCATATTTTTTCTTGAGCATTAAATTATCCTAAATGGTAATATATTGTGGATAAATCTGGCCTTATTGGACATAATACATACTTGGGTTGGTATTGGTTGAATCCTTCAGTTAACTGCTTTGTTGCTTTTTGCAAGATTTTTAATCTTAAACATGTCAGTTAAGTCACCTTTATACTGTTTTGTTCCTCTGAATTTCTTTCAGTATGTTATACAAATGCCAGACATACATGTAGCAGCCATACTTGCATGGAAACTGACTACACATATATAATACTGCATTTTATTTTAAGGTTTTCACATTAATACAGCAATTACCCTGACTAAATTGAGTTTTGTGATGTATGGAAAACTCCATTGTAAGAGAATCTTGCATACAATGTCGACATATTAACATCCAAAATAAAGCATCTGTGTACAAGCTGACTTGGCATTGCTCATTTCACTTTGGTTTTGTGTTGTATGAAGAACTGGTAGAATCCTTAAAGACTTAACATTCTGTTCTTAGGCCTTTTTTCTCACTTAGAACTCTCTTTACAGGTGATTTTATTAATAAATATAACATTGCCCCTTTATTGAACCTCATTTAAAACCATATTTTCAGCTGCATGACACTCCTGTTGGCACCTTAAACACAACATGTTCAAAGCAGATTTCCTCTTTTTCCCAACTTTGACTTGCCCTTCCTTTGTTCTATCACTTATGGTATTGCCTTCCCTTCATTTATCCACTGAGTAATCACCCACCCCCACATTGAAGTCAGCTATGAATTATCACCTGCATATAGCCTCTGTTTCCATTCTATAGAAATGTCAAGAAATTGTGCAGTGGCATCAGGGTGTCATCTGGGAAAGGAACACTGATCTTCTGGGCAGGGCCCTGTGGTATTATATTACCTTGGTAAATCATCACCATCTAGGTTCTGTCTTTAGCCTTGTAGGCTCAAAAGACTAAGGGGATTAACTCATTAAAAATGAGTTTACCTCTCAGTAGAAGGCTTATATCAAATTTATGACTGATATATGAAATTATAATGCCAGTCTCTTAATAGTGTCAAATAAAACTGCTGAGAGGACAAAGCACATTCTCTCCTTATATGTAAACAGAAAGAAATACAAAAAACATGTTCCATAGTTTTCTGTTGCTTCAATAATAATAATTCTTCTCCTTCACTTCCTAACCTGGACATGACCAACTTATCCACACTTAATTTTTCAGTCATGCTGGTGACTTGGATCTCCTGGGAACATATGTGCACACTCCTGTCTCCAGGCCCATGACTTTTTTTGTATGACTTTTTTTTTTGAGATGGAGTCTCATTCTGTTGCCCAGGCTGGAGTGCAGTGGCACCATCTTGGCTCACTGCAAACTCTGCCTCCCAGGTTAAAGCAATTCTCCTACCTCAGCCTCCTGCGTAGATGGGATTACAGGTGTGTGCCACCATGCCCAGCTAATTTTTGTATTTTTAGTAGAGACGGGGTTTCACCATGCTGGCGAGGCTGGTCTCCAACTCCTGACTTCACGTGATCAACCAGCCTCAGCCTCCCGAAGTGCTGGGATTACAGGTGTGAGCCACCGCCCCAGGCCCTCTTTGTATGACTTTCCTTTGTCCTCGAAGCCTGTTAAAATCTTAGCCTTCAAAGCTTGGGTCTGTGAATCATTTCCTGATTATCCTAGTGCTTCCGTAAAGCTTTCCCACCAGACTTTACATTTCTGAAAAGTAGGGATTGCTATATATAACGACCTAGTTTCTGTGTCTAGCATGGTGCCTAGAAAAATCTCACCAAGTGTTTAAGTAATTTAAAAAATTAGTCACGACTCAGGGAATATTAACCATACTTTTTATACTATGAATTATAAATAGCTTTGATTTCTTAGTTATCTGCATGAAGCTAGTTTTGCTTTATAGCCATGAAATTGTATTACTTTCTTAAAATCTTTTAGTTGATTTTATAGCCATATAATTTCCTGCTTGACTAATCCAGTTTATAGTGATAGGCTTGCCAGCCAATTCAGACCTTTAATTTGTAATGTAAAAATGATGATAGTATTCGAAGAGGCACTTCTTACTCAGTGAGAAGTGAAAATTTATTTCTAATTAAGCAGTAGGTGGTAAACTGAACCAAGTAGAATTCTGTTGGAACATTGCACTTTCCCCTGGCCTTAAAAAAAAATAAGTACGGATATGGTCAATAATATGTGAAATATATCTGTAGAACATCAAGATAAAGTGTACTTGGAAAATGCTTGTGGCTGATGTGCTAGGAAGAGTGTTTTTGAAAACATTTTAGTATGTTGGTCTAAGTACGTCAAAAGCTGTTGAGTTTGGCGCAAAGAGTATGAAAAGTAGTAGTGTGTACTGCCCTTATTTCTGAAGTTTTCAGACCTGGTATGCTTAACTCAAGTTCCAAGTACAGAATGTGCTAGGTTTGATTGGATTTTCCTGGCCAGCACAAGGAAAGAAGGCGGGAGATTCACTTTACTCTGATTTAACTACTGTAATTTTGCCAAAAATCTGCTCAAAAGTTTTGAGCAGATTTGAACATAATTTGCTAAGCCCTAATACTGTTAGTACTTACCTATTTATTCATTTTAGCTAAGTGTTTATGATGCCCTGTGCATGACCTTTCCCTTAAGAAAGCTGATATTCTAGAAGGGAAGATGAATAAGTATATAACAGAAATGTCTTTTCTTCTTTGGCCAAAAGTAAGATGGATCAAGTATCCAAGTTCCCTATTGCATGTGTAGATGCTCATTTGTGAATAAAGGAATAGTTGGACTCTGCCCAGATAACATGGATTTTTTTCCCTCTCTGGTATTCAGAATTGATTAGGTGGTTCACTGGAGTCCTGCATTACCCAGAAAGTTCAGACTAGAAGTTTGAGTGCAGTGTAGCAGCTGTAGCCATACTCCACCCACTGTGCTAAAACCTTTACATACATTATCTCACTTAATCCTCACAATACCCATATGAGGCAAACACTGTTATAATCCACTTCTCTGGAGGAGAAAAAAGGGTTAAGAGGCTTGTCCAAACTCACAGTGAAATGTTGAGCTGAGATTCAGTCATCCAAAGTTTAGTATGATTCTTTAGGCATAGGGCATGAAAGATTACATAGTATATAATTCTCTTTATATAAAAGTACAAAAACAGGCAGAGCTAATGCGTGTTGTTAGAACTCGGGATAGCGGTGGTCCTGTGCCGGAGGGTTGGAGGGAGCATGAGGGGGTTCTGTGTGCTGCAATGCTCCAGTTCTTGCAGTGAGTACTGATTTCATGGATGTGTTTGTTCACAGTTTGTAAAAATCAAACTCTATTATTAACGGTATGTGTACTTTACATTATGCCTTAATTAGTTTTAAAAATTAAATCTAGGTTATAACAGAAAAATGAAAGTGCTCAGCCAAAACAAAATGTAATGAATCATGTTCTATTCCATTTATATGCTGACTTGTAAGAGTCTACAAAGCTAGCACTCAGAACTTTCCATTATTTTCCAGCATGTGTTAGACCCATTTCTCCTGGTAAAGTAAATTTATACTAATTTTTTTTTTTTTTTTTTTGAGACAGAGTCTCACTCTATCACCAGGCTAGAGTGCAGTGGCGTAATCCTGACTCACTGCAACCTCTGCCTCCTGGGTTCAAGCAATTCTCCTGCCTCAGCCTACTGAGTAGCTGGGACTACAGGCGTGCACCACCACGCCCAGCTAATTTTTGTATTTTCAGTAGAGATGGGGTTTCACCATGTTGGCCAGGAAGGTCTCAAACTCTTGATCTCCTGATCTGCCTGCCTCAGCCTCCCAAACTGTTGGGATTACAGGCGTGAGCCACCACACCCAGCCAATTTATACTAAATTTTTACAGAAAATAATTATGTCCTTGAGCCACATATACTAAATTTTTATGTATATGACCAAACTCTTTATCTCCTTTGTTTTTTTTCTCCTGAAGATGGGATCTTGCTTTGTCTTCCAGGCTGAAGTGCAGTGGTGAGACCTCAACTCACTGCAACCTCTGCTTCATGGGCTCAAGTGATCCTCTCACCTCAGCCTCCTGGGTAGTTGGGACTACAGGCCCGAGTCATCATACCTAGCTAATTTTTGCATTTTTGGTAGAGGTGGGGTTTCACTGTGTTGCCCAGGCTGGTCTTGAACTCCTGAGCTCAAGTGATCTACCCACCTCAGCCTCCCAAAGTGCTGGGATTACAGGCATGAGCCACCGTGCCCTGCCTGTAAGTGCCAACTTTACCCCATTGTGATCCTTTATTTAAGCCATGCTACACACTCGCAGTTCTCCATGAATATTCACAATTACCCATCTCTGAATTTCCATCTCAAAGTTCATACTTTCACTCCTGCCCCCACCAAAATATCCATGTTCACCAAATCACTTGTCACGAGATAGTCATCTGTCTAATGTGGTCCACTAGTTACTTAGTACCTTATCAACTGCACTTCTTTATAATACAACATACTATGTTGTTTATTTAGAGTTGATGTTAACTAACATTCACTTAATTCACTCATCCAATTAACCCACATTCTTCCTTCCCAGGTTCCCTGTTCAACAAGGACTAGTGGACTAGTACTGCTCTCCAGCTTACTGAACACTTTTGCTCAGTTAACCAAGAGTGCAAGTAATGCCAGAAATGAGGGCTACTACTTTAAGTTTAATACATTTTGTTTAATCCAATATATCCAAAATAAAATTTTAACGTGATTAATATATGTTATTAATGAAATATTTTACAGATCTTTTTTCATTCTAAGTGTTTGAAGTCTGATATGCATTGTGCACTTACAGCACATCTCCATATAGACTAGCCACATCTCAAGAACTCAATAGCCACATGTGGCAAGTGGCTACTGTACTGGGCACTACAGTTCTAAATCACTAGGAATTCACAAAGAAAATGTCTTGTAATTCCGAAGAAACACAACCTATTTCAGGCCACAACTCAGTAAGTTATAGTCATTGTAATCCCTTCCTCCCTCCTTCCCCTGCTGCTTCGCTCTCTTCCTTCCTCCCTGCCTTTCTTCCTCCTTTCCTCCATTCTTCCCTCCCTTCCTTCCTCTCTCCCTTCCTTTTTTCCTTCCTTCCTCCCTGAGTGTTTTGGAGTTTGAATTTAATCTCATTCTTCTCACTAACCATGGGGACCTTGTCCAAGTAACTAGCTTCCATATGGAGATGACTACATTTTTTAACTCCTTTCCTGTTCTCTCAGTGGACCGTGAGCTCCCCGAAAGTGGGAGCTTTGTCTTGCTCACAATGACGCACCCAGCGTTTAGTACACCATCTGAAACTATGGAAAACGCCAATGGTGCAATGGAGGTGGAAACCAGCAGTCCTGCTGGCATACTTAAATTCTAGGAGGGGAGATAGAAATCCAAGGGTTGTGAAAGAAATATGGTTCCATGAGAGGTTGTGAGAAAGGAAACTCATCTGTTTTCCTGGGGAGAAAGATATTTGAAGTGAGATCTTACAGATGGGTAGGCATGACATGAACAGGTAAGGAGGTTGGAGAACAGCAGGTAATGGCCAAATGGAGGGAGCCAGCATTCCATAGTGAAAGACGCATTCCATAGTCAAAGGTGGGGCGGTGCTGAAATAGATGGGTGGAGGAAGGGGATGTGCAGAGGAGGCTCCTGAAGCCGAGGGGCCTGGCTGGCCATGTATCCCCAGGAGGCAGACTCGCAGATCAGATTAGGAAGCAGGGAAGGCATGGGATAGTGCTCTAGTGATCAACACCTGAGGAAAGGGAGGAAGCAGGACTACAGAGGGAGAGCTGGGCTGCAGTGCAGTCTCCGCAAAGGCCTCGGAAATTCCATGGGGGAGCTCTGAAGCTGATGGCCCTTCAAGTTGTCCCAAGTCGGGGTGAGGAGACCACATCTTTATAGTCCTGGGTCTCACACTGGAAGTGGACTGACTTGGGAAGGGGGCCTGCTGTTGGGTGAGAACACTGTTGTCAGGAGAGCTAATTCCTTGACTTCAGTGTCTGTGGAGTAAGAGGCAGAATTGTCTGCTGAGAGGAAAAGGAGGTACTGTTGGTATGGGAGGCACAATCAGAGATCTCACAAAAATCAAGTATTTTTGAAATAATCCCTTGAGAAAAATGAGGGATTTGATTAGGGAAATATAGTAGACTTGCCAAGCGGCACCAAGGACTCATTTTAGGTTGGTAAGCATGAGTTCAGGCCCTTGACTATGTCCATAATGATACTTTTGTGCTAATTTAGTTCCCACTTCCCTCTCAGCTGGGCACACTACCACGGCAGAGGCCCTGCATGAGTACACAGTGATACTCATCTGTCCTGCCCTCCAACAAGGCCAGGTTGATCTGGTGCAGCAGCAGAGAAAACAGGCAGCATATGCATTTGCCAGACAGCTGTGACAAAGGCTGGAGAGGCAAGGGAGTGTGGAATATTATCAAGGATGGTGGTTCATGGAATGGCAGGACAACCCTCTAATGATGTCACCTCGCCTCTTTTGAATTCCAGGTGGGTTTCATCTGTCCCTCCCTTGTGATTGTCATTAATTCCATTTTTTGGTTGTAGATGTTTATGTGCAGCTTAGCTTCTCTTTTCAACCCAAAGCTCCCTGAAGAGTTCCTACTCCCACTGGGCCCTCAATAAATGTTTTCTAAATGTTCTGGAATGTTCTCTTCTGGTTTTGCTTTGACTCACCTACAATGAATTTACAGCTTAGCCAAGTGTTAGGGGACAAGGAAGGAGCCTGGCTCTGTACCCTGGGTTTCTCATTCATTCATTCCTTCATTCAACACATATTGATTATATCCTACCATAACCTAGTAGGGATAAATCAGTCTTGGTTTCAATCCCAGTCACAGGATTTAGTGTTTGGTAGGAAGAGACACACTCCAAACCCATAACCATTCTAGTAAATACATAACTACAAAGTATGATAAACATTCTGAAGAAAGGGAATACAGAGTCTATGGCCGTCTATAATGAAGGGACTTAATAGATGGGTCAGGCTGGGAAAGTTTTCCCAAAGAAATGATGCTGGATCAGAATCTCTGACTGGGGAAAGGATTAACAGGAAGAGAGAGATAATATGTAAGAATATGAACAGAATGAGTCTAGGATTATTGGTTGGCATTTGCTGCCCCAGATCTGCACTGAACACACCTCTAGTTCATGTAACCTCTCAACTGGACAGGTCTTCCAGACTTCGACTGCATCTGCTGGAACAATGCATTCTAGAATCAGAGGCTACAGCTGCAGGAGGTGCAGGTGCATATGTGGACACAAGTTCTGTGTCTTTCAAAGTTTCAGAAGGACTCAAAAAATATAGCACCTGATTGGGGAGTGTTGGAAGAAGGAAAGCCAGTTGTTAGGACAGACCCCCTTGACCTTTGATATTCTGGTTCTCACCAATTATAAATACTTCTGGAAGAAGCTTCCTCTACACACATCTACAATCTGTTTCTATAACCATACTGAATCTAGAAAAATCAAAGCCAGCATACAATCAGGGCCATTATTATAATTGTCAACATATTGAGTTCACTTTTATCATTAAGTCCTACAGGACTCCAGAGTTTATTGAAATAGTATTAAAAAAATACAAAACCTGAAATTATTTGAAAAGCATATAATGACAGTTATTGGGTAAATTCATTCTTTAAAAACAATGTAATAAAGTGTCTACATTGGATTGTGTTTATTGATCTCCCTTAGACACTTTTAACTTTGAATTTGGTTGGTTTCTTGTCACCCAGCTGGCTCTGATTCATTGTTTCATAATTTTTACTCAAGGAATATCAACTCACCTAGTCAAGCCACTGTGTCCAATTATTTTGGATCACAGAAATTTGCAAGAGAAAGATCTTAGATTTTTTTTTTGTAAAATGAGAAATTATTACACTATACTCTGCTATATTTATCTCCTATTGCCACTATGACAAATTACCCCAAATTAAGTGACCTAAAACAACACAAACTTGGTCTTACAGTCTGGAAGTCAGACGTTTGAAACAGACTTCAATGGGGGTAAAAACAAGGTGTCCCAGATAATCCAGGATAATCTCCCTATGTCGAGATCCTTAATCACACCTGCAAAGTCTCTTTTTTTTTCACAAAATTATTAAAAGCTTTATTTACGATTGGAATCATTCAACAAAAAAGCAAATGCAAATGAGCCTGAAAAAGGAACTAAGCTGTTGTCTAGAATGTCCTCAGAACATTGGCTACCTCAGTAGCTAAGCTGCCTTTGCACCTGGCTGGCGTGACAACAGTGGCTCTCCATACACAGCAGTTGCACTAACAGCAGCACAAATTTTCCCCTTAAAACTTGCCCAGAATAAAGCAAGAGAACAAGGGGAGGGTATAAACTCTGCCAAAGTACATGTATTTAAATACTGAATGGAATTGTTAACAGCCTGAACCTTTTCTCTCATTTTTGATAGTTGCAGATTGATGTAGTAACTGTCATTTAGCAAATGCTGAATGCATGACGATGAAATCAGGTGGCCTTAAAAATCCAAACACGAATGATATTGATGAATGTTCTTGGTATATCTTCAAGGACTTCTT
>CAUYQU010025130.1:0-35282 GCA_963574635.1 Cheracebus regulus
AAAGTGATTGGGAACAGAGACAAAGTTTCTACCAGTACTGGTAAAATCAAAATTACAGCTAAGTTTCTAGATTTTCAGCTGCCTCCCTCAGAAGACATATATCCTAGGGAAATGCGACTTCCAAATGCCATTGACAGAATACACTTTTACGTAATTTTCCTATAATAAACAAATTTTGCATCTTTCAGAAAAGCCAAGCCTTAAGATTCAAAGTTTTCTGATAAGTAGAGGTCTATAGGAGTGAGCCTATAATTCAATTAGGTTTTAACCTGGACACATTTAATAATTATTTAAACTGTTCAAAGAAGAAACCGACACGGTCAGCAGAATACAGATGGAAAGCAATGCAGAGACTTTAGAAATCTCTCTGTGTTGGACAGAGAGCAATTAGGCATGCCAAGAGAAAAGAATCCATTTTTTTAAGGCAAGACAAGTAGAGTAAACTTGACACAGATCAAAACCTAATCTGGAATTAGTTTAGAATTCACATGTATTAAGGTGATCTACTCTAGCCGTAGCTCCTTAGATAAGGATATTGTGAATCACCAGTGAAAAAAGATATGTTCCAAAGTCTCAACAATTTTCATAAAAATGTCCAACGTTCACTAAAACATTAGCTTGAGAAGGAAGGACAGAAGAGGGAGAGGAAGGCAGGAAGGCAGGAAGGAAGGAAGGAAAAGAGGGAGGGAGGCAGGGAAAGAGAAAGGGAGGGAGGGAAAAAAGAACCAAGAGGTGATCCACATATTGAAGTTACTAGACAGGGGCATTAAAATGACTGTGATTAACGGGTTCACAATAGAAAATTTCACCAGAGAACTATAATCTATTTTTTGAAAGTCCAATAGTTGAAGTCTTCATGTGCCAGCTGCTGAGGAAAGGTAAAATGATGATAAAAACTTCCTATAGCAATAAAACTAAAAAGAAAGATTAAGAAAACTCTAAACCCATATGTTTTTACTGGAAAATTCTATTCAACATTTGAAAAAGGAAGAGTCCCGATTCTACATGATTCATCCAGAAAATTGAGAAAGAAATACTTACCAACTAATTCTATGAAGTTAGGATTAGTATGAAATCATGCCAAAGACATTACAAATAAAGACATTTACAGAATGAAAGCTCTCAAGAACATAAAACAAATATGCTTATTAAAATTATAGAAAATTATATTGAAAAATATATAAAAATGATAATATAACACAACAAAATAGTGTTTATTTCAGAAATACAGTGTTGGTGTAATTAAGTCAAATCACATTATTCATTGTATTATAAACTAAAAACAAAAGCCATGTGCTCACCCCAATAGACATTGAAGGAACAATTGACAAAATTCAACATCCATTCTTGATACAAATTCTCAGCAAACTAAGAATAGATAGAACCAAACAATCTCAACTTGATAAAAGGCATGCACAAAAATCTTAAAGTGTTTATCATACTTTACAATGAAAGATTGAATGCAATAATGCCAAAATAAGAAGGTAGGCAAACATAATCACTCTGCTTCTATTCAATGTTCAACTGAAGGTTCTGGCTAACACAAGTAAATAAGGCAACTGGAATAAATTTGTAAAAAACAGACTGAAAATAATAAAGTGCTTATACTGGCAGCAGAAAGCATTGTCTACATAGAAAATGTGGTGAACTCTGCAAAAGACCTACTAGAATTTCTTTGTCCCCAAATCAATATGTAAAAATCAATTTTATTTATTATGTTCTAAAACAAATTATTTCTATGTTGTAGCCACAATGAGAACTTGAAACAGAAAGAGCCATAAAATTTACAATATCATCCAAAATTTGAAATATCTATTTATAAATTTGTCTGAAGATATATGTATGACCTAAAGACAGAAAACTATGAAACATTATTGAAAAAAATAAACAGATATAAATAAATAGGGAGATATAATATATTTATGTATTAGAAAGCCAATTTTAGTTAAAGTGTTAATTCTTCACAAACTAATCTATGTATTCAATGTAATAGAAAATAAAATAAACCCAAACATACAAGAAAAACTAATTATGAAGTAATGTCTAAAGACACTTCAGTTAAGAACTCATAATCTTCTCAGTAAATGATCTTGGTAAAAGTGGATATGCATGTGCCAATAACTAAATAAACACATTCATACTTTATACCAAAGGAAAATAGTGTGCAATGTATTGTGTAAGTCATTATTGTGTGATGAGTTATGATCCAAATATGTAACAAAAGGGAAAAACTCAATTATATGGAGGCAAGTAACATTAAAGTGGCCAACTATTTTTGAATAGACACTTCACTAACAAAAACATATTGATTAAAACTGAGAACATATAAAGATGATCAACATCATTAATCATTAGGGAAAAGCAAATTAAAACCACAATGAAATAGCATTACATATTCATCAGAGTAGCTCTCAAAAAAGAAATAGATAAACCTAAATGAAAGTATAACTACTAAAGAAAACTCCAGGCCCAAGTGGTTTCATTGGCAAAGTATAATATATATTTAAGGGAGTAATAATGCCAATTCTATATAATATATTCCAGAATATAGAAGCAAGAACATTCTCAAACTTATTCTCTGATGATAGTATTACCCTAATAGCAAAAAATGAAGTGAAACTGTAAACCATAAACCTAAGTATTAAAATATGCAATAAAATATTAACAAATCAAATTCAGCAATAAATTTTAAAAAATGATTTGTTTAACCAAGTGAGGTTAATCTTAGGAATGCAAGGTTAGCTCAACATTTGAAAATTAATCACTTCACCACATTAACAGGCTTAATAAGAAATTCCTTATTATCTCAATATATATAGAGAAAGCATTTGACAGAATTCAAAGAATTCAATATTCAACCATAAGAAATATAAAACACTTAGTAAAATAGCAATAGACAGGTACTTCCTTAGCCTAATAAAGGACAATTATATATAACTTACAGTTTTCATATACTTAATGGTGAGAAACTGAATGTTTTTCCTATAAGAACAAACAAAAAAGGTGTTCTCTTTTACTACAGCTATTCAAGATTCTATTGAACTATTGACTACAATATGTCAAGCAAAATGAGTAAAGTCATACAGATTAAAAAACAAGAAACAAAACACTGTTCACATGTGATATAATTGTCTATACAGAATAATTTTTAAAAAACCCTTAAGCTTCTAGTAAGTGAGTTTACAAAGATCACAGGCATTCAAGTCAATATATAAAAGTTAGTCATATTTCAATATGCCAGCAAGAATATAATTGAAATATAAATTAAAAATCTACTTACATATTATCCCAAGAGAAATGGAAACTTTTATTTATACAAAGACTTGTGTGTAAATGTTCATAATGATTTTATTTCTAATAGCCAAAAGTTGAAAACAACTCAAATGTTTATATGGTGAAATAATAAACAAATTTTTGCCTACCAATAAAATGGAATACTATTCAACAAAAAAGTAAAATGACTATTGATACATATAAAATATAAATGAACCTCACAATAATTATAGTCAATAAAAAGCCAAATAAAAATATTGATATAGTATGATTTAATTTATATAACATTTCAGAAAATAAAAGTTACAGGAAAAAAATCAGCACTTCACCTGAGGTTAGAGTTGGGGGCTGGGTGGGGTGGAATAGGAGCAGGGAAGAGTGATCACAAAAGAGAACTCATTATATAGTTATATAAGAAATACTATGTCTATCTTGAATGTTGTCATGGTTTCTTGAGTGTATGCACACAAAACTTTAATACTTAATAGACATAAAATTTATTGTATTTCTGTGAATCAAACTGCTATATAACTGTTAAAAATAAAATATGCAAATGCCAGTAGCTGGTGGGAATTGCATTTGTATGCCTATGGGAATGAGCCATAGAGAATTAAATATTGATGATGGATTGCAGGGTTTAATATAAGGAGAGAAATGATAAACAAGACAAAAGAAAATTGATTTCAGAGCATAAGTAGAAGGATTATTATCAATTTTAAAAGCAATATTTCATTTTGAAGGAAGTGATGAAGGAGATACATAGATATCAGTGGACTAAAAATTTAAGCGTGGCAAATGAGAGCATTCCCTTCTGCAGTGAAATTAAAGTTTGTGGAAAAATAATTCAGGGCTGAGGAAAATTATAACATTGTTTTCTTAGAAAGCAGGAAGGAAAATAAGTGCACACTAATTGCAATGTTAATAGAGATTTATACATCATTATGAGGGGTGGGAGAAAACTGAAGGCAGAGCTGCAGACTTCAGGATAGAAAAGACGCATATCCTGTAACAAGAAGAGAATTTCGAAGCTACCAGCATATAACGAAGACCATTACTTTAAATATTACTTAAACATCAGCAGTAGTTTTGCCAAGATTAGAGTGTTGTTTTTTCTTTTCCTTATATTATTGGGGAGAATTAGGACAGAAATGTGGATACATGAAATGGAGCTCATTAGGCCACATTTTCATCTTTATTTTTAACAAGTGTAACATACTTATCATTACACTAGCATTAATTCTGCTGTCAGAACATAGACTGGAATAAGATGAACAAGTATTGTAAGACTTTTTTATGAATGGTTAAGGTTACATATTTTCAGTCTGTTTTCTGTAACTGAAGTAATATTCACAACAAATGTCATATGCAGCATTGCAGTAAATTCGTAATGTTAACGATTACCCTAAGGCTATGACTACTACAGGAAGGAGAACACTGTATCTGCAAGCCAGAATTTCTTTATAGAGAATACTGAAAAAAAGAAAATAGATAAGAAAATAGAACCAGAGAGAAACCAAGCTTAGTAGAGTATTAATTATGTAGCAATATCCATTCTTCTCTTCTTTTGTAATAATAGAGTTTTAGATGGTCATGTGACCACCCACCTAAATGCTATGTCTGTTGTTCTTGCTTGTTGCTAGGTGTGGGCACGTGAACAACTTTCAGCAAATCTGATATGTGCCATAAAATGGTTCTGATTCTAATTCATATTTGTAAGAGGATTAAGTACTTCCTACTCCAGTCCTTTTCCTTTGTCCACTGGTAGAAAGATGACAGAAACTGAAGTAGCACCTTTGACCCAGAGGATGACAAGAATGTCAGGGTAACCCAAATAGCCCTAATACTTACCTTTCTGCAGTTGCTTAACTCAACTTTGATTAAGCCATTGCATTTTATAGTCTTCTTGTTAGAGTAATTCATCAAAATCCTCCCAGATAACGCTCTAATATGTGACAGTTGTAATGGCTGCTTATTAAGATTTAACAAGATGCCAAGCATTTTCCTATACTACAGTTATGTGTTGCTTAATGACTGGGATACATTCTAAGAAATCTGTCTTCAACAGATTTTTGTCATTGTGCAAACATCATAGAGTGTACTTATACAAACCTAGATAGAATTGCCTACTGCACACCTAAGCCATATGGCATAGCCTATTGTTCCTAGATTACAGATCTATACAGCTGTACATGTTACTAAAATGAATACTGTAGACAGTTGTGATATAATGATAAGCATTTGTGTAGCTAAACATATAAAACATTAACAGAAAAGGTAATAGTGAGAATATGGTATTGTAATCTTGTGGGACCACTATTGTATATGCAATCCATCATTGGCTGAAACAGTGCTATGCAACACCTGACTGTAGTTACATTCTTAAAATAACCCTCTAGGTTATTTATGGAAAGAACAATGAAACTAAGAGAAAGTAGCAGACATAAATTCAAACACTTACTTGTTTGTAGGTGTGGAATGGAATTTGAACTCTAATCTTGGAGATCCTAAAGTCCTTGTTTTTTCCATTATGTCACAGAATCTTTTCGAAAGAAGAAAATTCAACCTTTCTGAAGTAATAAGCACTCAGTTCTGGAATATATAACATTGAAGCAGAGGCAATGGCTTACTCATCTTTGCCATCTAGAATTCCTGAGACATTCAAGAAACGTTTGTTAAAGGTATGTTAATTTACTTTTTACAAGAAATACTTTAAATTGCTTTAAGTTATTCAAGAGAAAGAAATTGTATCTTCTCTGTCTTTGTTAGAAGAGTAGTTGAGTGACTTTGTGGGATATTTTTATGACAACGTTAAAAAACAATTCTATAAAATTTATCATATAAGAAATAAGGAAATAAAATTTGTGGGATATAGTCAAAATAATAAGCCTCTTCAGAATAGAACTAGCAGGATCAGGATGAGAGTCTATTTCTTATAGGGCTTGTTGTTGCTGTTGTTTATTTAATAAAAAAAGTTTACAGATAATTTATAACCATTAACAACTACTGAATCAATCTTGTAATACAATTATAAAGTACCTCTGAAGCATTTGTTCTTCAGGGAACATCTGTTGGCAGAGTGAACTGTTATTATGTGAGAGTCTATTTTAACACAGTCAGCTAAGGCAGCCACGTAAAAAGATCTAGTTGTTCACAAGCCAGGAAGCAACAGCAGCACATCCAGCCAGCTCTCTCAGAAGGGGTGTGACTTGTCAGTGACAAAATAGGTGTAGCGCACTGAGTTATTTAGGAACATTGAGCATAGTTAGGCTTCTAAGGGTCCACACCCCTTGGAGAAGGGGCAAATGCGAAAACTGAATTTGTCAAGTCATTGCTTGTGACCAAATGGTGACTTACTGATTACTGCCAGGGCTCAGGAGAGCGATCGAGCAGGTGCTTCTATACCCAAAGCACACTTCATGAAAGGACAGATTCAGTGTTGCAAAATGGGCTGATTCCCAGAATACCTGTAAAACTCAGATAAGCCTAACTTTTTCCTTGTAGCCTGAGGACACAAAGTGGAACAGACACAAGGTTGCTTTCTTTCTTCAATTTTACTATATTTTGTTTTAATTTTTCTATTAAAAGTATACAGGATCAAGGAAGTCACATACTAAATCAAATATTGACTTAGATGAAATTTCAAAATAAGTTATTGAAACCAGGCTAAATTGTCTTATTAAAATATTGCTTTAAGAAAAAAAAATGATACTATAAATTCCTACCATTGCATTTGCTTCATAGTAATATAGTTTCCTTCTCAGTTAGTTGTTTTTCCTTTAAGTTACACCTCCCATTTTCCATCTAAAAATGGCTTTTTCCCACATGAGCCTGGTGCTATCTCATGCTGGAAATTGAATTCACCAAAAACACTAAATGAAGTAATAGCTGTTATTAAAAAAAATAATAAGAGATATGTGTGGTTCCTTAAATTTCCAGCTTGGTGTATTTACACAAATACTGAGCTTCCAGCATTACATGGTATTAGGCATTAGATTATTGCCTCAGAATCCCTAATACACCCACCCCCAGACACAAATACATACACCCACACCTATGTTCTAGTAGAATAGTGTCCTGGTCAGCTAAACTGAGAATTCCAGCTCATGGGCAGGACCATGCAATATGGATGAGCACCTTCACTTTGAGTAAGGTGGATTTGTACCTCAAGAAATTTACTCTTTGCCCACACAAGTATTACCTTGTGTATGATATTCTTCCAAGTATTAAAGAAAAATGTATATCTAAATGTGTGCATTTTTATAAACTCCCAAGAGAATAAAAGAAATCTCAGAAGCAGAAACTTATCCATATTTTCAAAATATTCTGTGGGCATCAACAAAAATCATCAAATGTGTATTGAGTGACCTCTTATGTGGTTAGTAAAGCAGGCATTATTTCTGATTAGGTCATAAGGGCTGTCCTTGTTAACTTGAGTGTCTTCAACATAATATTAAGAGTGCCCCCTTCTTGCTCTCTTTCTCTTGAGTGCCCTCTTGTCATATGATGCCTTCTGCCATGCTATGGCTCTGCAAGAAGGCCCTTATCAAGTATGGGCTCTTCAACCTTGAACTTCCTACCCTAAAGAACTTTAAGAAATTTATTTTCTTTACGAATTTCCCAGTTTATGGTGTTCTATTATAGCAAAACAATATAAGACAGTTCTCAAAACTGGTTTAACACTAGGAGAAATAATACTGACTCACAGATCCAGTCTTCCCTAGCTAATTCTGTCATCTTAGAGATGTCACTTAATTTTTTATTGTCTCAGTTATATCACTGACTTTTATTTAAGTTTTAATAGATAAAACGGTAATACCAATATTCTCTTATCTAAAAGCCAATACCTCAGTAATGCTGTAAGTGATTCCTTACAAATCATTAATGTAAGCTTTGGCCAGCATCAGATACCTTCTTCTGGTGAGCAGGATAATCAGAAAGGAGGAAGAAATGTCTACATACTGATAGTGGGCCTATGAAAACAAACTGTTCTTCTAGTTTCAGTTCTCTCATAAGCAGAGCCTGAATCACAGAAGGAGAGGGTAGGCAAGCAGAAAGTTTATTTGCTGGGAAAATCTCAGAAAGTAGAGGAAATGAGCAGAAAGAAGAGTAAAGAAAATTTAAAAAGGCCATTATTGAGTTGGCTACTACAGCAGACAAGTGGGACTCAATTTTACCCAGAACTCTCTAAGGTTTCCTATAGACTGTCCCTTAGAGTTACCCCTCCTGATTATACTAATATGAACCAAATATCTACACACTTTTACTCTCATTAATCGAAGACTGGTCCTGAGGATATTAACTTTCAGGCTGCACCAATACATGGGCTAAGGAGACTTTTCTTGCTTCAGAGATATCTTTGGAGCAGAGAAGCCAAAAAATGCTTAAATTGTGCCTGAAGGTTGTTAAGGTGAGGAGTTAAAAGAATCTGTGAAAATGTAAAGGGGATCCTAGGGAACTTGGAATGAGGAGTCACTGTAGGGGTCAATGGTGATAAGTTATTGCCATATCTGTATTTTAGTCTGAATAGTCTGGCTACAATGTGAAAGTGGATTCAAAGGCACAGAGCATTAAAGACTGGATACCATGCAGGTACATTTCTGCTTCCTATAGAAAAAGGTTCACACAATTAATATAGCAAACAATGTTCTGTATATACTGTTCAGTAAGGGCGTAAACTCCTCTAAAAGTGTTACCAATAACAGGTTAAGATGATAAAATGAATAGAATATTAGAATAATTAAACATTCTGGAAGTAAAATTAATTGTATTTGAGGACTGAATAGAATGTGAAGGAGGAAGAGTTATGTAGGATGATTCTCAGATCTCCAGGAAGAGGGACTGGGTGTAAGTTAGCAACATTAATTAATATTGGAGATAGGAGTTTACATAAAATAAAACATTTGTTGTTTCTGTTATAATTTTGTGGGGAAAAGAAGATCAGCTTTGAACATGCTGAGTTTGAAATACATGTGGGACATGTATCAATATTATGAGTTGTTTACAGTACTATGAGTCTAAGTTTCTAGCTTGGCCCAGTAATACAGATTTGGAAGTCATTCAAATACCATGATATTTCTTACTCAAGGAAACTAGTGCTTGTAAGAGAATGTTTGATTCCATGTTTTGGACATTAAAACATATAGTATAAACCTGAAATATGTCGTCAATTCAGAGAACAGGGAACTATCAAATTTTACTCTGCTTATGTCAGAAGGACTTAAGAACTAACTAGAAAAGGTACCAAGCCCCAAAATGGGACTGTTTTAGCATCAGTTTTTAAAAACTGCAATGGATTAAGCATATCAACATGTGTGTATTTCTCAGATCATAATGGGACAAAAAAAATCTCATCTGTCATAACTGAAGACTGCAAGGGAATGACTCACTGTTTTAAAAAACTTGTAATTAAGGCTGTGCTTAGTGGCTCACACCCGAATCCCAGCACTTTGGGAAAATCACTTGAGTGGAGTTTGAGACCAGCCTGGGCAACATGGATGACCCATCTCTACAAAAGTTTTTTTTTAAAATACATCAGCTGGGCATGGTGGCATGCCCCTAGGATCCCAACAACTCAGCAGGCTTAGGTGGGAGGATCACATGAGTGCAGGAGGTCATGGCTGCAGTGAGCTGTATTCATGCCACTGCATATCAGCCTGGACAACAGAGCAAGATCTTGTCCTTAAAATAAAAAAAAAAAAAAAAGAAACTAGTAATTAATGGGAAATAATAAAGCACTTGATCCTGCTTTTCCTATAGAAATTATACATACCAATGAATAACAAATAGTCGAAAAAATTCTTATAAATATCCAAGTAAACAAATGAAAATGAATGATAAAATTAAAGATTATCATTTTTTAACTCAAATAAACTGATAGAACAAAGCAAAATATCCATCTGAGGAATTGATATTTTGGCTTATCTCCATAATAGGTATACAAGCCCTTAAACTTTAAAATGTAAGACAATATATATTTTTTCTTTCTTAAAATAAAATCCTATCTAACTAACATTTGTGTTGAAATTCAGAGGGAACAGCCTTTTGGCAAGAGATTGTATAATAAACTTGCTTATTTTTAAAGTGTTAATTCCCATAAAAACAGAATGAAAAGATAGAATCTAAAAACAAAGTAAATGAACCGAGTTAAATAAAAACTGGCTAGTAGTAAATTAAACAGCTGAGTGTTGCACACATACACAAGTCCAAAATCAAATCCATTTCTATCCTGTAAACTGGCTTCCAGTCCATCTTTTTCTCGTTACTGTCAAACTAAACCCTTTATAGTGAGAATTTACTTTATAAATCCTGAAGATTCTTGAAATAATACAAGCCTCTAACTATATTTTAACTATTAGTCTAAGAATAAGAATTGTTACAGTAAAACTTAAGATTAACTATTGATATGTGTCAGCTGACTATTTTATAGCTAATTGCCAGCAAAACTGGGTGACAGAATGGCATATTTGCAATAGCAGTGTGTCCATGGATCACTTATGAACTGGAACAGTTTACTGTGAAAATGGCCTTTCATATGGTTAGTAAATAACCACTGTATACTCATAATGCAAAACAGTGATATATTGTATACAGCAAAAATCATGATATTTACCTGCTTGACATTTTAAAGATATAACCAGATTATTCATGTGACATTTCAAAAACAGAAATGGTTATCATAAAAAATAAATTATCAGCTGTGAAAATGGGGAACTCGAAGAATGTTGGTACCTGCTAGAATGTAGATTAAAATGCTATATATGACATATGAATTGCTTCAAATGACATATTTATGAGAAAGAACAATGTGGCTTCCATAGCAGGAGAAAAAACATGATTTACTCTTTGGTAGCCTTCTTCTCAGACTATATTATTTTCTCTCTTCATTCTGGAGATAAATGTTGATATCAATTACTGTTGTATAACTACAGAAAAGTAAAGAAGAATGTTATATTTGAATGGCAGTAATCACCTAGTGAGATTACTGAAACAGATTTATTATCTTGTTGCTATGACCTGTGTTTACCAACAATAGTTTGGAAATGAATATTAGGTCTGATTGATCATCTTTGTGTATTATATAGATTAGAGTATCTGAAATTTTCTATAATACCTGATAGAAATCATAGATTTCTAATTTATTCTGTCAAAGGAGAATTATAGATGCTCATCTCCAGCTGGAAGATATCCACAAGAGAACTATAAACTCTCAATTTAAAAGGATATATTTCTCTTCTTCTTGTATTTATAGATGTTATGACATCATAATGCTGGGAACCATCATATTTATATGTTTTCTGTAAAGAGATCACTTACAGTAAGACTATTACACTGACTGAAATATGGTCACTGAAACGGAGACAATAAGGACATTCATATACGACTAATTATGTATATTGTGGGGACATTTCTTTGTGATATTAAATATTAGTGTGAATTAGTTAATAGAAGCACAGAGAGAAATGTGTCTATGCAATACACAGTAATTGAAATGAAGAAGGAAATCAGGAAGAATATTTTCCTAATGACATGAGCGTGTTTGCTTACCTGAGAGGTTGTTTCACTTCTATCTGTTCTTCTGACACTTTTACAGTTTTACTCATGACAGTATATTATAAAGTTGCATGAATGAATTGATACTTGTCAAATGTCGGTCTACTCCATTATCCCTGCTTGCAAGTATCTACAGTTTATAACAAAGTTTGTTTTTTTATGCATATAGTAAAATATATGCCATGTACTGCAATTTTGAATAATGTTGTGCATATTCAACAGGGAGCACTAGTTTTGAATTGCAGAATGAATAAAAATGAATAAAATAATAATCTACTTGTGTAGAAAATCAGATTTTAATGAAATTGTCATTAATATTTATGTTAAATGTTATCTAAATCCGAAGAGACATGTTAACATCAGTGTCTGAATACACTAAAATTGTCTGAAACTACATTTCCATGGAAATATTTTGTTTTGTTTCAAAAGCTGCCTGATTTCTGCTCAAATGTTTATTATTTTATTTGAAAATATTTTTGTTCCAGATGTTGACAGAACAAGCACAGAACATGGTGGATAAATAAGAGTATACAGCTGTAAGCATAAGCTGACAGTTAGTTACATTCCCTAACAAGTTGCTCTGAAAAGGTCTTCTGATGACTGAAAAGCAAAATATTCCTTTTGAATGGTTTTAACAGCTCTCAATATCATATACTTGTTATGGAACATGGGACTTAAATTGTCCTATTTTTATACAATAAGCACAGCCTTTATATTTTTAATACTGAGTTGATTTTGGTATTCATTATTTACTATTTTAAGAAATTATATTTCAGGACCATATTATTAAGTTTTTAAATAGCAGTGTTTAGAGAGTTGTGAAAAGTTATTAAAATAGATAATCTTTCAAAAATGAGAAGATACGATAATGATAAAAAGCTTCTGAAGAGTTGTGAACAGCATATTACTTTAATCACATACGATATTTGGGTATTTTATGTATATTATATATACCACATAACTTAATTGACCATGCTTTTATGTTAATAATTTCTTTCCACATAGAGATAATGAGTCTGCATATTCTTCAAACTAATCTAACAATTGTTAACTTTTGTTGTTTTTCCTAATTCCATTGTCTTTCCATGTAATTTGTACCAAAGATGATAATAATCTCTGAGTTCTTAGGGTGCCACTGAGGAAACTTTCTCACAATGTTGAAGAGTGGTCACTTTGTCAAATATGAAATACATAGAAACAATGAGTCCTACACAAAAATTAGCAGGAGAACCAACCAAGTTTTTTTCAAAATAATCACTTTTAAAGTTTTTGCATTTACCCAATAATAATGCCATTGCTCAAGTAATTTCAGAACCTATTTTAGTAACTGTCTTCAAAATAAGACTACTAAACTCATAAGAAAGCAGGTACTACTTAGGTATTTATCATTCTCTTACCCTCTCTCTCCTAATAGATCATCACGATTTTTAAAGAACTTAAACTTTATACAAATTTGTAAAAAATCAAGTATGGAAGGTTGTTCTTTCATGATCATATTACTGTGAGGAAGTGTGTGCACCAGGGCAGGTACATAAAATCAACTTTCAACAATTCCTGAGGTAGCTGACAACCTAAATGCTTCCTCGGCACATAGCGTATGGAGGAATATATCTCTTACTAAGCGTAGCTTCTGTGATCCACAGACTTTCCCCAAAAAGCTTTAGACTGTAAGTAAGGATATGTATGTTCCAACTTCTATTCTAACCTAAAAATATAAAAACAAATATACTTGTTCCACTCTGTTTCACAGCACTATCAAATATAAATTTATATAATATTATATCACATATACTATAAAATATGTATTATTATATAAAATATATGTTCAATAATATATAACATTAAAATATAATTTTAATTACTATATATAATTTAATATATAATTTACTATATATGATATATTATATAAAGTATATCATATATAACAAACATATATAGCATAGCCTGTAAAATAGAGTCGAATAATATTAAATATATATAAATATATCACAGCACTGTGTATATAAATAATAAAAATATATTTGTATACATTATATATATAAAAGAAATCTATAGTAAAAATAAATACACAGAATCATGTTGCTCCAGCCCCTTGTCACTGTCATATGATAAACAGGTTAACTTTTTGGGGAGAACTCCCATTTTCCATACCACAGAGTTTTTGTTTTTAGGTTTTTTTATTTGTTTGCCTACAACTGAGTAACATAACATTGTCACGTTGTACAGACTTTTATTTCAAAATAAACAAAACCTAAAATGCCACTAACATTTTCGTCTAATTTTTAAATTATCTCAATTGTTGAATATTTCTTTAAAGATAGATGTCTGCTATTTTGGTAACTAGATCAGGGAAATATTTTAGAATACATTTAATTCCATTTAGTGTGTCCTCAGAATGGCCCTTCAGAGGGAAGCTCGTTTACATTTTAGGTATGATGATAGTAGCTGAGGTTGTGGGAAGAATATAAACAATCATTTGTCCTGTTTCACCATGTGAGAATGCAATTTTTTTTCTTCCTTTTTTGTTCCTTCTTCCTCCTCCTGTTTACTTCTCTCTCCTTCCACAACTTTTTATTCTCTTAAAGTTTTTGATGAAATAAACTTGCAAACTTTAATATCAACTTCTGAAAGTTATATAAAAATAACTAAGAATAAACTATAACCTTAATAAATAAATCTTTCTTTGAGCTGAATATAGATATGGCTGTGAAAGAAAATCTATTATGGGCTAGAGAACCAGAAAGGAAGTCTTATCTACATTAAATACGAATTTGTGTAGGATACTTATTTCCTTCTTTCAAAGAATAATTAGTACTATCGGTTTGTTTTAGTACCCCAAAGACAAAGTTTTATCCTTAATATATTCATCTAGATCCCTCTCTCTCCCTCTCTCTGCACACACGCACATACACACAGATATATATATATATATATATATAAATCTGGAATATATATTTTATATATACATTTGAAATATAAATCAATGTCTATATGTATATCCATGTATTTATATACATATAAGTTCATATCATTATATTAATAGATTTAAGAAAACTATTTCATGTTAAATAGAATGCTAAAATTCTTTTAGTAGTATGAAACTTCAAATTACCTATAAAGAAAATGGTAGATAATTGGAAGGTAAATCTCAGTTTTTCACTATTAGACACTAAGGGTTCTATTTAATTGTCTTTTTACTGAATTGGATCCCTAATAGGATTATTATATACTAAGAAAACTTTTCACATATTTTGTTATTCCCAAGTTGTTCTTTTATTTAAGAATTTATTTCCTGGTTAAGAGACGTGAACTGATTCATTTTTTGCTGAACTTTTAAAGAAGAAAACCTGCAGAAGATTTCATGCTACAGTTCTTTTGTGTGTGTGTGTGGTAGAAACATCTCTATTTTTTTTTTTTTTGATAACTCCAAGGAAGATGTTTAATGTAGAATATGAATCTAGGCCATGCTTCATACATCATGTGTTCACAGAAAAAAGCAGTTTCTTAGCAACTATCACCTCGTTGTCAAGTTATTATTTGATTTTTACAGACATCTGTCTGTTTTTTTAAATTACACTTTAAGTTCTGGGGTACATGTGCAGATCCTGCAGGATTGTTACATAGGCATATACATGCATGCCATGGTGGTTTGTTGTATCCATCCCCCCGTCACCTACATTAGGTGTTTCTCCTAATGTTGTCCCTCCCCAATGCCCCCATCCCCTGCTATCCCTCCCTTAGCATCCCCACCCACCAACAGGCCCCAGTGTGTGATGTTCCCCTCCCTGTATCCATGTATTCTCATTGTTCAACACCCACTTGTGAGTGAGAACATGCAGTGTTTGGTTTTCCTTTCATGTGTCAGTTTGCTGAGAATGATGGTTTCCAGCTTCATCCATGTCCCTGCAAAGGACATGAACCCATCCTTTTTTATGGTTGCATAGTATTCCATGGTGTATACGTGCCACATTTTCTTTATCCATACTATCATTGATGAGTATTTGGGTTGGTTCCAGTCTTTGCTGTTGTGAATAGTGCTGCAATAAACATACATATGCATGTGTGTTTATAGTAGAATGATTTATAATCCTTTGGATATATACCCAGCCATGGGATTGCTGGGTCAAATAGTAATTTTGGTTATAGATCCTAGAGTAATCACCACACTGTCTTCCACAAAGGTTGAACTAATATACATTCACACCAAAAGTATAAAATAAATACAGTTTCTCCACATCCTCTCCAGCATCTGTTGTTTCTTTCTTTTCTTTTCTTTTTATTCAGAGTCAGAGTCGGGGTCTCACTCTGTCACCAGGCTGGAGTGCAGTGAGACAATCTCAGCTCACTGCAACCTCTGCCTCCTGGGTTCAAGCAATTCTCCTGCCTCAGTCTCCCAAGTAGCTGGGGCTACAGGTGCACACCACCACGCCCAGCTAATTTTTTTTTTTTTTTTTGTAATTTTAGTAGAGGCAGGGTTTCAGCATATTGGCCAGGATAGTCTTGATCTCCTGACCTCGTGATCTGCCCACCTCAGCCTCCCAAAGTGCTGGGATTACAGGTGTGAGCCACTGCACACAGCCAGCCTTCTTTTTTAAAGGACTATTTCCTCTTTGCTCAGCCCCATCTGGAAGCAGACAGAGCAGCCTATTCCCTTCATAAGCCACCAAGAAGACTGCAAGCTCAGACTCAGAGAAAGTGGGAGGAGGCCCATCTCATGCTCTAGGAACAAACACCACTGTCAGAAGGTTGATCTCATAGAATCTTGTGAATTTGCTGGTGTTTTTCCTGCCCTAGACAGACATATTCCCTTGTGTTAGCAAATTGGCCTATAAGAAGCTGCCCACCTTCCTTCTGTCAGACTTTGACTCCCTAATCATCCCTTTTGAATCCATTTTCCAAAAAAATCCCCCAGGTCAGTAAAAGACACCGCTATCTCTCCAGGTGATCTCTGAAATACCCAGGAATCAACTGGGAATTATTCTCTCTTTCATATCTGCACCAGTGTGTCAGCTAATCTTGCTCTTCTGTGACCTCACTTTCTCAGTCTCTGTCATCTCTCTAGTCTAAGCCGCTTGTCTTTAGCACAAGCTCCAGAGCGGGCTCAGATCTGTCTCTGCTTTCACCCTTGCTCACTCCTCCTACAGTCCATTTTCCACGTATCAGCAGCCAGTGTGACTGTCTTCAAAAGTAAATCAGACTTTGTCATCTCCTACTTATTAATTTCCTTCGTTCACTTCCATTGCACTTGAAATACACCCCAAACTCCTTATCCCTCTCTGGCCCTGCTTACTTTTCCAATTTATCCTGGTGCACCTCCCCACAATCCATGCGTTCAGCCCACTGACCTTCCTTCTCTCCTTCAGGCTCAGTACTTGTCATGGTCATGCCTTTTGCAGGGGATGCCTCCCGTCCCACCCTCAACTCTTTACTTGCCTACCCCTTCTTCATGTTCAAGTCTGAACTTACATATCAGTGCCTCTAAGAAGCTGCCTGTGACCGGCTCCTGCATGCTCCCCTCACCCTGTCCCTTTGACCTTTTAGCATATCACCCTATTTACCTCTTTTCTAGGGCTGATTGCAAGCCAAAGTCACTGGTCAGTAAGTTCATTAGTTTGTGCTCTGTCTCTCAGCTGGAAGTTCCTGGAGGGTAATAACCTTGTCTCTCCAGTTTTCTTTCTGTGTTCAAGAGACCTAAAAGGGTTGCTGGCTCAGAGTAAGCACTCAATGGGATTTTACTTGATAAAGGAATGCAGAAACAATAAAAGATACTGATCTTAGCATCCTGTGAGATTCAGAACTATTGAAGTTACAGTTATTGACATTCTTAGAGGTTGACGTGGAGACTAGTTTATAAAGTCTTGCTCATGTCTTCAGATCTTTCCTGGGCACCTTATCGCAGATGGGAAGCTCACGTGTCCTCATCCAAGGACTCCCTGTGTTTTTCCCTACTGTTCTATCTCTGGGTTTTTTTCTTCTGTGTGTTTTTGTAACCAATGTGTTGACTTTTTATCATTGATCTTATTGCATAGTATTGCTATGAGTGACTTGTTTTGTGACTTCTCCACTCGATTGAATGTCTTGATAGTAAAGGTCACTTCTAATTTGTTTCTGAAGGCTTAGGAAAGCCTCTGGACAATACATATGACAGATAAATGATGCATAAGTAAATGTGAAAGTGCAGTAAAAATCAGAACCACTGTGTTTCTCAATGACAGTATGGCAGGGGGTATAACATGGAATGCCCTTGAGTAATTTGAAGACTATCACAGTTTATATACAAAGTCAGTGTACAAAGTCATGGCATGTGATCACTGTACCTAAATAACACTGAAATATTATTTGGTGCTATCTGCATCTTTACCCCAGCAAGCTTTTCTGTCTCATTTTGCTGCAGACCTCTACCCTTAACTCCAAGATGCCAATGTGATCTCTGATTCTATGCTTAGGAACCCATCCTTTTAAGGTGCTTATAATTAAGAGCTTGTAAAAATGTCCTTAGTGAAGCCTTCCCAGTCTCATTTAAGGTGGACATTTTCACCTGTCCTCTTACTCACACTTCAGATGTAATGAGTGCATAAAGCAAGGGCTTCTCTGTTCCATTTTTCCTTTCTGTCAACTTGTAGCACAGATATTTGACAGAAACTTGCTGAATGTAATTGGCATGTAGTTCAGCTTCTTCTGCTCCTGTAAGATTTGTCCCTATAGGGGAGGACGTTGGCAGAAAGCAGGGCCACAATTTCCTGGCATTGTATCATCTCTTCTCTGTTTCCTTGATCTTTGAGAGGCCATAAGTATCACCTTTCCTGCATTTCTAGGAAAAATCACCCAGTTCTGAAAAGCCAGCTCTGTCTCAGAAAAGCTTGACCCGTGCTGACTCACTAGATCATAGTTGCTCAACTGTCTCTTGACTGGATATTTCCAATTTATTCTACACTAATTCTAAAGATCTTTTTATTGATATTCTAAAAAATTCACAAAAATGAAAGAAGATAAGAAGATAAAGATAATGCCCAAGCTGAGAGAATCAGAGGATTGACAAGCAAGTTACCTTGCCGTTTAGCATGAGGATCCTGGAGTTCTCTGTTTTTATTTTTTTCTTCCAATTTATTTAAACTTTAGCCAAACCAGTTCCTTGCACTTCTTCTGCTTTGCTGCATTTGAATCACTAGAGGGAGGTGGAGGAAAAGATTTCAAAGAAACTCAGCCAGAAATTACACAGAAAATTCAGTATCTGCCTGGGTTAGTATTCCGTCCGTACCTTTGGAAAGACAGCTTGAGCTCAAGTGTCAAATCTAATAGTGAAGCAAATTGTAATGTTTGTTTTTCTAGGCCCTCATCCTGAGGATAAATGTATTATGAATAATTTAGTAAATGCGTTCATTGACTGGGAGTTGATTACTGATTGAATTAGATGTCTTCTGTTTTTGTGTCAATTAAAGACATTCACAAATAATTATTTTGTTTCATCTCCTCTCCCTTCAACTCAGTTTTCACTGGAAATATCCCAAGAAAATCACTTCCTTACTGGTCCCTCAAATTTCCTCTTGTTTATCAACTGTAGAATAGTATTTTTAAAGTTTTGAAGTTGGCATTAAGCCATGAACATTGCTAGGAATCAAAGCATACAGTTCTGTTCATCTACCATATGAGCTAATATGGCAGTGTGCCAATTACATGGCCAAATCCTTCTTTTTATCCCTTTTAGGGATTGGATGACTCAGTGTTTATATTTTAAAAAGAAAGAGATCTTAATGCTTCTGACCACAGAGTTGGTGTCTGAGATTTGAGTTCTCTTCTGCTTTTTTGCTGAGCCTCTCCATTCAACCTTCCCTACACCTCCGTCTCTCTGAAGAGCAATCTGAAAATGGTAGGCTGACTCTACTTCTTAAAAAATAAACAAATAAATAGCAATGACTGTACTTACTCTGAATATAGTGACATGGTTGACTTTAGGCAAAATTCTGAGAAGGTTATATTTCTCTTCAATGTATCTCCGTCTTTTTCCTCTCCTAGGTACCCACAGAGAAAAATCTCTCTCTCTCTCTCATCCTGATAGTTCTATGTTTGCCTTCTCCAATATAAACATTTCAGTCTGCATTGCTCTTGATTCATTTAAACACATTTGTTTGATGGCCTGCATTGTAACAGGAGAGCTATTAGGTATGAAATAAATGTATATTGAGTTGATTCTGAAGTTTTACTCTGTGACTCCTTCAATCAGAACTCCTTTCACTCCACATTTCTAGTGCCTGTGTCCCCAGTGCAAGTCTTTAAGTACTGGGATACCAGCCTATACGTACTATGACCACTGATTGTTCTTCTTGGAGTATTATTCCTTGCTTTGGATCTGTGTAGGTTTTCCCAGAAAGACTCACCTGTTCTGTAGCTTGTTTCTCCTAAAACATAGCAAGCAGCCTTAAGTTAATACATGTCAAGGTATAAATGACTCATCATGCTTTGACATATGATTTTTTTAGGGGATTTTGTAGGTTTGTAGGATCTTTCTTGATATATAGGCATTTTTACCCAGAGGGCTACTTCTTTAACAGTTACATTTTGAGCATGAGCAAGCCACGAAGAAATATTCTTTCTTTGTTCTTTGCACTGTTTCTCAGGCTTCTCCCTGTTCGTCTGTTGTCTCTGTGTTCAAACTCAGGCAAGGTCCATTGTCTTAGCGTGGCTCTCTCTATGAGAATATAGAAATGAGTAGCCTGGATGAAATGTGCTCTTCTTTCTTCTCACTCCCAGGCACTGTAAAGCCTTGTCCAGTTCTGTTTCAGATATAGGCCAAAGCCTTCTACAAAAATATACAAAATTGGCCCATAGATTAAAAAATCCTTTGGGCCTCTTCTCTGATGTCCCTAGGGCAATGAGGCAGACACATCTGGAATGGACTTTAAATACCTGCAGAGAGGTCTGTTTAAAGGAAGACTGTGAACAAGTGAACACAGTTCCTGCCCTCTGCCTTGCAGTTTTAAGAGGAAATGGAAAGAACGGAAGCAGAAGAAAATGGCAGGCCTCTCCCTCAGGCAAGAGTCACCACCTGGAAGCTGAATTGTGAAAAGCGAACCTGGTGTTTTCTCCTTTCCCTTTAATTACAGAACAACCAGTGTTTCATTTCAGTCTGCAATGGAATACTGTTCCTCTTTCATTAAATATGTACGTGACATCAAATATGGATTAGCAATGGGCCTTTGCTGGGGAACAGTGAGTTACAGTTTTCTAGTCTGGCCTAAATTATTTATGTTGGTTTTATGATCTAGAAAGCAAATGTATATGTTCCAAAGACTCTTTCTAAGATGTTGTGCATTTTCCAAATAATATGTAACAAGTCCTTTCATTTCAACCATGAAAAGCAGAAAGCCTATTTAGTACATTGGAGAAAGGAGTAAGCCATTATTACAAATCAGAACCTGTAGCCAGATCCACACAACTGTCCTCCGTTTATCCCTTTATGTTTGAGCATTCTGGTTTGAATCTTCTGTTGACTCTACCACTGTGGCTTGTTGGTTTGATATATTGTTATCTTTCTTATGCACAGGAGCTGGGGTTTGTTTAAACTACAAGTAAACTAATTGTGGCTTCTGTACAGAAATGATGGATGGAAACTTTAATGTATCATCTTCAGTGAGAAAAAAAAGCAAGCAAAGAAAGAATAAACAGTAATTCATATAATCATTATATCTAGCATTGTGAGTTTATTTAAAATACTACTCAGTGTAATCAATATTTTATTTTTATGATCTCATAGAGGAAAATGTGTTTTCTTTGCTAGAAGCTTTGTAGTCTTATTGGCTATACCTAGGTTTATAAAAATGTAAAACATATTTGAAAAAAAAAACTTTCTCCCATCCTAATAATCTAAAACTAAAATTTAAAATGCAGATGGTTAAACATACTGTCTGCTATATGGAATCATACCAAATCAAAAGTTATGTATTTCTGGGGTTACTGATGAGGAGGAATACTAGGGCATAGTTTTCATTGCTCTTATTAAACTAATGAATATTTTATTCCTGAGAGTATTTATATTACACATAGGATACATATTTTCTGCATATATATTTAGCTTATTTAATATTTAACAACATTCTTCTTTTTATAACTCCCTTCATGTGTATGTGTAACTAACATTTATATAAAGCTTTACATTTATAAGAGTTTCAAAATGCATTATCTCATTTAATCTTTAAAATAACTTTTGAGGTAGGAATCACCAGCCACATTTTACAGACGAGAAAGCAAGAACTTGGAGAGATTAAATTTCCTTGCTAAGCTTACACAGGGTGGAAAGTGGCAGAGTGGGGCATGAATCACAAATTCAGGTCTGGGTTTTGAGTCTGGTTCACTTTGGCCCCTGCAAATGCCATTGCCTTTTAGAGCCTTCTCATCTCAAGCATGTGTTAAATAGTGTATCCTTCTCTTCAACTCAAGGGTGATATGCAGATTTACAGGTAGCCCATGTGTTCTTGCTTTTTCCTTACTTCTATATCAAAAATTACCTGTTTACTATTGTGGCAAAGTATAAAATGAGTACAAAATTTCCATTTTTAGATTTTACCAAATTGGTTCCACACTCAGCCCACATTCTGCTCTTATTGAGATGGCTTTGCAACCTGCTGGTCTCCTCGCTAGCATGTGAACTCCTAGAAGGCAGATATGTTATTATATTAACTCTCGCTATGCCTAACTCAGTGTTTCATATATATATATAATTGAGGTTCAAAAATGTTTGTCATTGATAATGCAGAAAAAGCTAAGATAAAGCTAATCTTCTCTGGCTGCTAAGCTATATTAAGCTTCCTTCAATTTGTTGAGCGGAAAATGTTATGCCAAACATACAAACAATTTGAAAACAATGAAACTAATTATTAAAACTAGACTCTTTTTTACTATATTTCAGATTTTATGAAAATTTACATGTTGATGAAATTAAAATTGAAAGAGGTCTTAGAGATTTTGCTTATCTGTTTTCTGAGATCATTAGAAATTTGGATGTCTATATTTACGTAAGGGTCTAGTAAACAGCAATCAATCACTCTTGCACATGGCACCAGCCTGCTGCCTGCTGTCTCCCTGGTTCTTTGAGATTTGGGAAACAATAAGGTGCTCTCACCAGACCATCCCCTCAGACAAGTTGGGCATTTTCTGAGAGTGAGCTTTGTGGAATTTGCCCTTGTAAAGCTTGGATAGGAAATCTCTATTTAGACACATTCTGTGTCCAGGAAAACTGGTGTTTAGATGTGAACTGTTACTCAGTAGTAATGGATAATTTGAATACTACATTTAAAAATTTTCCAAATGTCTTGTAATTATTAACCTGAGTAAGGCTTATGTTTTCCAGGACTCTTCAGTGACTATTCCGTGTCTCTTCCTGAATCTTAAATCTCTCTTTTTTCTGTTATGAGTCCACAAGTCAGTGGCCCATGCTAAACATTCTAAAAACCCTTCAGTCCTGTTGCTACCTCAGGTAACTACTCTATTTGCAGTCATTCCTGCACTTCCAGATTTTCTAGAGGAATAATCTGACTTTCTGGTCCTCACCTCCTCCCCAGCCTGTTCCTGCCATCCAAAGTGACCTGAGATGTGTGCCTCCCACTACTTCAGAGAGAAGTTTAATAAGGTAGCTAAACTCTTTTAATTGCCCAACTTAATCAGAAGCTGAATTTGCTCTCTTTAAATTTCTATTAAATTTTAATAATGACACATTACATATTTCTAGACATATAGGAAGTATAGGGAACATATGACATAATATGCCTACAAATGAACCATCTAGAGTGTAACTCGTGTTGATATTTTATCATATTTTCTTCTAAACCCCTCTTAAGAAATAAAGTGGTTTTCCTTACTTACAGTATCTCTCCTATTTTCCTTACTTACAGTATCTCTCCCATTCCACTTTCTGCAGCGTGTGCCAACGATTGGTTCTCTCTTTAGAACATGCAGCTTCTCCTCAACACTGTCATGTCTGTACTGTCTTTCTGTACTCCCTAGCTGTTACTTTTCATTTGTGTTTGTTCTTCCTTCCCCACTTGCTCCTTAGCAGTTGAGGTCCTAACATGTTTTATCTTGGCTCTGATGTCTTGTTGCCTTACCACGATCTAGAGATGTTGTCTACCTGTCCCACTTACTTCTGTGTGCTTCACATTTCCTCAGTGTATGTTTCTAGCTTTGACCATGATTTTTGAGCACTATTTTCATGTGACCACTAGGCATAGATGTCTGGGTATAGAACAGCCTCACCCAGATCTGACTTGCTTGTTTTTCAAGCCGTAATGTATTGTATCCCCAAATCCACATGTCAAAACCTAATCCTCAAGATGATGGTATTAGGGGGCTGGGCCTTTGGGAGTTAATTAAATTATGGGATCAGAGCCTTCAGAATAGGATTAGTGCCTTATTAAAGCATCCCAGATCCTTTGTTTACTTTCTCTGCCTTGTGAGGCTATGGGGGGAAGATGGCTGCCTATGACCAGGAAGAAGGCCCTCCCCAGATACGTAACTTGCTTGTGCCTTGATCTTGGACTTCTCAGTCTTTCGAATTGTGAGAAATAAATTTATGTTTTTTATAAGCCACCCATTGTATGATACTCTGTGATAGCAGACTGCATGCACTAAAACACCTGCCAAATGGCAACTTCTGTATCCTCCCAAGCTCATTTTTCCTTATTCTTCATTAGTAACCAAATACTGCAAGTCTACCTCAGGAACTTTTCCTAAGTTTAGTCTCCTAACCATTATGACTACTACTGCCTTAATGATCTTCCTTATCATATGATCTCAGCTTAACCTGCCATCTGCCTTCTAATTTGTTTTTCTCACTAGATGTTTTACACTCCATATCATCAATTATCTTACATACTGCAAGAATATCTTCAAAAATAATTCTGGCCATGCACTGCTAATACTTAAAAATTTCCATTGACCTCTGATCCTTCAAGGAAATAAAAGCATGGGTTTTTTTTTTGTTGTTGCCATGTGAAGACCTTTACATCTGTTTATTTTCCCTCTCACTACCTCTGCCCTGCCTGTCTCATTCCTCGTGCACCTAATTTCAGTCTGCACTGAGGATGCCTTTCCCCACCATGCAAAGAGATACTGGCCAGAGTCTCCGAGTCAACATGCCAGACTAGACTCATTGTGCAACACTGGCCTCCCACCTCCATTCTAAACACTGAGATGAGCTGCATAATTTATGACAGCAAAAAATAATAAATGAAATAAAAACAAAATAAGAAGTACAGCTGAGCTGGAAGGTAAGAAAGGGAAATCCCCAGGTGCCAGAAATTACCCATTACCCAAAAAAAACATATTGGGATTTGACCTATGTCTTGAGGTGGAGTTTTCACATTCACTCTGTAGAAGAGTTAAGGCTGTACTCCCTAGATTCTAAACTAAATATAACAGAGGCCCCTGAGTAAGAGGCAACTGGAAAGAGGAGTCATGTCCATGAAAGGAAATCTAAAACAAAACTGTGTTCACCAGTCCAGAGGTGCCACGTGCAGCATGTGGCGAGCCTTGGACCACAGGTATGGAAAGAGTGCCAACGACAACAAAACCCAAACACTCGTATTTGTGTTCTGCAAGAATTTAGGGTTCAGTCTTTAATTTTTTACATGAACGCCATGAGCTGAGAAATTAACTTTAAATACTTGATTACTAAAACTGGTTAACTCATAGTGCCCAGTGAGAGGCAAAAACTTCCCTACTCAAATATCTTCATCACAGAACCCTAGCAAGACTCTGGAAAATGTTTCATATGGAAGATAAGTTCAGAGTCAAAAATTAAAATAAAAAATGCAACACCATCTGAATTCCTAACCAATGAACTCTAACTTTGGAGCAATCTGAAAGCAATTTTAAAGAAATGTGCTTGAATTATTCAAAATACTGAAAGTGGAGCTGGACTCTATAAGGAAGGAACAAAGCATTGGGAAGTAAATATTGCACATACACTGAAAGAGAACTTAAGTATGTGAGAACTGCTGCTTGGGGCTCTGGGTGGAAATACTCCTTAGAGAAATGGAAAACTTAGGTATCCACAACAGGCATGAGAAAACAAAAAACTAAAAACAACATACAACAACAACAACAACAAAACCAGTCTGTTCTTCCTCAAAAGGAAAAGCACAAATTTGCCCCTTAAGATTGAAGCTCACAATCTCATCACAAGAAGATCCTGGCTAGATCACCTGCTGTGTAACGGTATCTTCTGTACCTGCCCTGCAGTTCTCACATACTCCCATTGTGCTTTAGGTCAGACCACTCTTCCCACTGATGTTAAAACAGCAGTGCAGACAAAGCCCTACTGGGGAACACCTATAGAACAGAGGCTCTCCACTGGGACAATATGCACAGGGACACTGGGCAGTGCCTGAAGACATACTTAGTTGTCACAGCTGGGAGGGCTCCTCAGTAAGGGCTGGGGACACCACAAAACATCCTACAATGCACACACAGTTCCTCACAACAAATAATTATATGATTCAAAATGTCAATAGTATCGAGGTGGAGAAACCCTGCTTCAGATAAAATGAGACTTTAACTATTATTTTAGTGCTGTTACATTATGCTTTCATGCCCTGTTCTTGTGATTTTTCACTATATCCAGATTGCAGCATCTGCCATATTTGTCTGATAGATTCTATTCACTTACATGACCCCTCTCTGGGGTAGAAGTGCTGCTGTAGTGGACAAAGGAAAGAGAGAAAAGAAAAGAGACTTATGGTGGGGAAGAGTTGGAGAAGTGATTGTGAACAAACTTACTCAAAGATTCTGCATAAATTTGATGAAACTCCAAAAAAAAAAAACAAATTTAGTTTTAGAAGATCAAATTATATTGATATAATAACATTTTTAAAAATGAGGAAAAGTTGGGGGGAGGAGGTAATATAGGTATGCCAAACTACCATGATGGTTAATTTTAGGTATCATCTTGACTGATGAAGAGATAATGCAGACAGCTGGTAAAGCATTAGTTCTGGGTGTGTCTGCAAGGGGGCTTCTAGAAGTGACTGGCATAGGAATCAGTGGACTAAGTAAAGAAGACCCACCCTCACATCCAATCAGCTGAGACCTGGATAGAACAGGAAGATAGAAGAATGGCAGATTTGCTCTCTGTCTTTTCCATACCTGGAATATTCTTCTTTTCCTGCCCTTAAATAGCAGAACTGGCCTTTGGACTCTGGAATTTGCTCCAATGGGCTTGCCAGTTTCTTGGGCCTTCAACCTTGGACTGAAAGTTATGCTATTGGCTTTTCTGGTTCTGAGGACTTCAGGATTGTCCTGAGCTACACCACCAGCTTCCCTGATTCTCCAGCTTGCAGACAGCTTATTGTGCAAGTTCTCGTTCTCAGTCTGAAAATCAGGTAAGCCAATTCACCTAACAAATTGTCTCTCTTCTCTCTCTCTCTCTGTCTATCTATCTATCTATCTATCTATCTATCTATCTATCTATCTATCTATATCTATATCTATCTATCTATCATCTGTCATCTATCCATCTATCTATCTATCTCTCTTATCTATACATCTCATTGGTTCTGTCTCCCTGGATAATTCAGCCCTAATTCAGCTACTTATTTTATAGCACAGACATTAATAAAGACAATTGAAATTGAAGTTTGATAAATCAGGAAATGAAGTTTAAAACATGTTACATAGATTTACAGTGTTAGCAGATTCACTGAAAGCAGAATTTATCACAATAATGGGACTCTAAATTTCTTGGCCATATGCATATATTATTTCTAAACTTAAAACAATTCTAATACTAAGTGTTAGTAAGGGTGGGATTATAAATATAAATGGAACCATCTTTCTAGAGGGCATTTTGGCAATATGTATGAAAAGACCTAAAACATTTTAGACCATCTTACCTGGTAATGCTCTTTTGAATTATTTATCCTAAGGAAAAAAACCAAGATCTATATTTAAGAATATTTATTGATGTTATTTATGCAAATATATAGTAGTTGAAATTGTAATACTTAAGGTATCATAGTAGAGATTAGCTAAATAGATTATGAAATATTTATCAAAGGAATACAAGCTGCCATTAAAATCCATGTTATCAAATATCAACCAGAGACAGATACAAAGAATGATCACAATATAATGTTGCCTAAGTGGGAGTCTATATCGAGTATCTTCCCAACTATATTAAGTATATATGATTGCCAGGCAGACATTTCTGCATCCTCTCCACACCCAAGTATGCTTTTCCCTAAGGGCAGAATAAGCTTAAGCATCAGACTCCCTGATATGAATTTTGCTTTAGGAGGAATCAGCATGAGGACTATGTTGATACTCCTAAGAGACTTGACAGAATAGTGTTAAAGGAAAACTAAATTATCCAAGGATATGTGGATTTTGATGACTTTGTGAAAAAAGAAAAAAAAAAAAGTCCATTGCTTAAACAAAGCAAATTAGATCACATGGGGGAAAATACAGGTATCTGTAAAGAAACCCATTAAAATGAAATATTAATGGAATATACCTCTGGGAATTGGGGGAGTAGACACTATTATGTTTCCTTCTGATTTGCATTCTAAATCTTTCATAGAAGGAAAAATAATATATGAGCATCTGTTTCTTTTTTATTCTACCAAGAATCCATTTGCTCACTTTCTGGTAACCATACCTTTATTTTCCTGTGGAGAGGTGCCCTGTTTGCCATTCTGAGACCATGTGGCTTTAGTGAAGTGTCTTAGCCAATAATCTAAGGGTGGAGCATGTGACATAGGACATTACATTTCCCTAGCCATAGGGATTAAGCCTGAGAGAGGCAATGAGATGATCACTGCCAAAGGGTTATAGATTTTTGAAGTGCATACATTTTTGCCATCAGACATGAACTTAGGAAGATATCAGTTCTAGAACTGCTGTTGCAGAACCTGCAACTACAGAAGGAGAAATTGTGAGACTGTGGAGCAAACTCATAGAGAAAGCAGAACATGAGACTTGCCCAAAGACTGTACCACTCTGGGCCTCACAGTTACTTGGGCTAAAACATACCCTTTATACTTAAGCTAGTTGGAGCAGGGTTCTCAGTCATTCACAACCAAAATGATGATGATAGTTTTTACAAATTATGATTTCACTTTATTTATGCATTTGATAGTAGTCTATCCTGACATTCATGGTCTTTTGGTCATAAATTTCTGAAAAGAATCATAAAAATCCATTTTGGGTAATGATTTATTATATTAGAACAATTTCCTCCTTTAATTTGCATAGAAATCAAGGTACTCCTTCATTCTTATTATTATAAAATCCTTAAACTTATGATGACTCATTATGTCTCTGTAATACCCTCAAAATATATATTAATTGAGAAAATAAATGCAGTGCAAAAGCATTTTTTTTCTTTACCATTTAGTCCCAGGTCTTCACTCTCAAAGCAGTAGAAGAACAATGTAATTTTTCAATTAATTCAGGCAGAAAAAAAGGTTAAAGGCATTTTTGAAAAAAAGTCTTTTTGTTGTTGTTGTTGTTTAGCCTTTATGACAAAAATGACCAAATAAACCAGGGAAATTTCTGGAACTACTACATCAAAAATGGACTTTCAGCCTAGGCAGGAGGATTGCTTAAGGTCAGGAGTTCATTACCATCATAAGCAACATAGCAACAACCCTTCCCTACATGAAAAAAAAAATTAACCTTAACGAGGCTCATCTATAGTCCTAGCTGCTTGGGAGACTGAGGCAGGAGGAATACTTAAGCTGCAGAGTTCCAGGCTGCAGTGAACAATGACTGCACCACTACGTCCCAGCCTGGGTGATAAAGCAACTTTTTGCTTTTCTTTCTTTCTTTCTTTCTTTCTTTCTTTCTTTCTTTCTTTCTTTCTTTCTTTCTTTTTTAAAGAAGAACATTGAATTTCAGTAACTTTTGTCAGGAAACAATGATGAAGACTTTTTCCTCCTTAGACCACAATATAGGACATTCATCCTTCCATTTTTTTCTACATTCACATGGATAGAGGACAGAACCCCTGGTTAATCAGTCCAAGTCTGACAATTACATTAAGCTTAGCCAAGCTACAGTCAACTATGACATTGGTACCAATAAATGATCTCTTTTAGCATGAATTCTGAGGCCATGAGCCTGGTATAGCTGCATGAGATTAACTAATGAGAGAAAGGCAGTTCAAAAGACTAGAGATCAGTTCAAAAGACTAGAGATCAGTTAGCTCTGCTATTTATCTATTTCTGACAATTACAGAGGGTGATTTCCTGATGCGTGTCAGTGTGGGTTTTACTTTTTATGATTTTAATGAAAGAGGTTTTGATCCCCTGGAAAATTTACTTGCTTAATATCATCAGAATTCTCCAAGACTTGTTAGTAAGGGTCATGTGACAGGTATCTACATTCCCTGTGCCCTTTCCTAGGGGAGCTCAGATCTTTCAACGTGAACAAGTGTTTTGTGCATCAGCATGGTAAATGGGAGTACAGAGGGATATAATAAGAATTAGACCTACGAGGTCTTCCTTGATTGGGCTGAGCTAGAATCTGAACGTGCTTTGAAAAAGAAGTTTGTCCTTTAGAACCTACTGGTCTTTCTTTTCATGTCTGAACAATACAACTTGAAGGTTGGCTCCCTGGTGCAATATGAAAGTGAGGGCCAGCTTTTAGCTGGTTCGAGATGCGTTTGTTCTCTACCTGATTTTTACCTCATGCCACATCATCACTCTTACTGATGGAACTATATTTTCCTTTCTCTCTTTTCTGTTCAGTTTTAACTGTACCATATATAATAATGCTAATTAGCAAGACCTCATCTCAAAAAAAAAATCTAGAACATGAAACATATGAATAGATAAAAATTCATTAGTCCCCAGAGAAATCAGGCACAATCACTTGTAAACAACATATATATGTGTGTGTTTACATGTATACACATATAATAACTCAGAGACAATATATGTAATATTTTGTAATGTTTTAAAAAATTAAATACTTCACTTGACCATATGGAATTTTAGGCACTTTTGACAATGTAAGGCACAACTGGTTATATATACAATACCTAGCATGGGGCTGGCAGCAGCTGCTTTGAGTCCTGAATGTTGTGACAGTGATAACAGTAACAATGATAACAGCAATGATGAAGTCTCACATTTAAAATTTTCAAGTCACTCATCACATCCCAAAATACTCCCTTCATCACCTTTTATTTCTACTAGGATCATCCTGTGCATTTTGTATGTACAATGATCCTAAATAGGTCAACCATTTGTACGTACAATGACCATTTTGTATGTACAATGACCTTAAATAGATCAACCAAACGTTTTGCATGATGTCAACTATTTAAGGCTTTTTGAAAATATAAGGTACTTGAGAATTCATTTTTTCCCCCAGCTGGTGTAAGTGATAAACAATTTGAACTTATCAGAGCATCATATTTGAACAAGAAGTCTTAAATTTTTAAAGGTCAGAAAAATGCTAATGAGATTAGGCATGATCTATTTTTTTCTAGACACTGGCACCTTTTGCACTTCAATTACATATCCAGAAATGCCCACAACTTAGCAGTCATAGGTAATGTTGTTGGGAAAATGGTATGAGGTGGCTTGGTTGTACAAGAAGAATAAGTTAGAATTTGCTTTCTTCTGAGCTTAGCTACTTAAGTAGTTTATAGTAAAAGGCAGGTAGATTCATCTTCAGGAAGAATGTTGGCAGCTACCCTGAAAAGAAGAAGACTACAAAAAATAATAGAAAGAAATAAAATATTCCTAGACAAAATTTAAAAAATATATATATTTTACTGTGTTTTAGGTTTTGGGGTACATGTGAAGAACATGCAGGATTGTTGCATAGGTACATACATGGCAATGTGGTTTGCTACCTTAAGAAGGGATAGTACAATACAACATCATCAGTATTTGCCCTAATCCCTACTACTAAATGACAACTGCAAAGGAAGAACTCTTAAAATAACTGCCTGGTCCTGCAGTAATGCTTCCCTTTTAAATTAGTAGGTTCCTCCACAATGCATTGCTTGGAAGATGCAGCAATTTTAATTACTGAAAGGACCATCTCAATTCATCTTTAGTCGCAACAAATGGTAAACATTTAGAGAGCAATATACTTGTAAAATGCATTTTATATTGGGGAAGTATGATACAATACAAAAATAATCATCGAAAGCAAGATACCATGACCAAGCAATTAACAATCAATTTTTCAATTTTAATTTACTATACAATAGATCTGAGGCACTGTATATAAAGTGAAAGGTATAATTATAATACGACAGAAGTCATTCTAGCCTTCCAGTTGCTTATGGTCCAGCAGGAAGGATGCACATGGGACAAATAATGATAACTAATGACAAATGAGATGAGTTTTAACAAAGTAGAAGAACATATTGCAAAGGAATGTAACTCATTCCAGGGTTAGGAAAGACATTATTAAACTAATGTTTAAACAGACCTATGAGATGAGTAAATATCACCCAATCAAAAATAAAAAAACTGCTTTATAGGCCAAGAACACAACATGTGAAAGGTTGGTAATGCGAGAGGACATCTGAAGCATAGAAAACATCCTGTGTGTCTAGAGAATAGAGAAGGCAGAGAAGTGTTGAGCAAAATGAGGCTGGAGAGGTGGGCTTTGAATTTGGGATTTTATCAGATTAACAGGGAACATTTGAAAGATTTTAAGCAAGGTTAGATTTAAGCATAGTTACATTAGCCTTGAAAAAATTCTGGTTTTAGTTCAAATTCTGCAACAAATTACCATTGTTTATTTCAGTGTATCCATCAGTATAATGAGATTTGACATGCTGTTTGCAGATCCTCCCTTCTCTGGGTTACCTGAAAATAAGTCACAAACAAAGGAATGGAATTGTTAATGGGAAGGGAAGAAGCAAAACTCCATATGAAGACTAACACTGACTTATCTGTTTGTGTATGCCTCTCCGTGTATTTTATATTGGTGTTGGTGAAGATAGCTCTTTATGCTGATGCATAATAAGGTGAAATGTGTCTTGTCTATTTTCTTCCATTGGCCCAGGCACAGGTGCCATTATAATTGCTAAGATTATTTGCATATTGGCTTTTAATGATGCATTTAAAAATATTCATCCCATTTACTGACTTAGGCAGACAATTTACTTTTGTAAATGTGGGCCAATGTCATGCTTAAATTCCCAAACTACTATTTATGTAAAATTCATCACTTCAGTTTTTATACTCTTTCTCTCCCCCATAAGGGAAAAAAATATAATTCTGACTGTATAATCACCAACTAAACAGAACACAAAACATGGCAGATAATAAAAACATATCTTCACAAATGAGACATGTCATTTCACCATTGAAGAGAGAAACAAAATAAGCTGGTTTTCAAGTTCTGTGTCTTGTATGCTACTTTCAACTAAATGCCCTTATATTTGTAAGCCTTGGGATAGGCTGGGACTTTTATTATTATTTTAAAGTCCCCATAACTACAACTTAGCATCAAAAATGAAACAGATGCTATTGGATATGAATAGCATATGCAATGGATATACTGATGTTGTCTTCACAACAGTCACAAGGAATGGACTAAAGGCATTTTGGTAACCTATATTTTTAGCCCCGAAGCAAGGAATGAGATAGCATAGAATTCAGGGTAAATCCCAAATTTACATAAAGTTATAAAATAATTTAGGCCATGAGTAGTGGCTACCGCCTTCCTGACTTCCAGAAAATGATGGTGCCAATATTGAACTTTTAGTCTTTGAAACATAGGTTGGAGAAAATGTAAAATGAGTTTATGAACTTGTTTTTAAAAAGCACCTAGGCTCCACATAAGAGTACGTGTCATGTGTTATTTTAATAAACTACATTTATGATTGTTTTGGTGAGTCTTTTACTTTGAACCCTATTTGTATAAATTTGTTAATAGGGAGATCATAGAATCACTGATTAATTGCATCATAGAGTTGCATGATGTGGATTAGATTTTGCCTAATCTAACCTCTCTATCTTAGAGACGGAGCAGAGTGGGAATTGGCAGCAGGTGGTTACAGAGCCTGCACATTCCTTGATGAGGAGCTCCTGCTATCTGAAATCTCCTTCTGATCAAGAGGACACCTGAAGTTCTACTTGGGTGACAAGATTTCTGAGTTTGAAGCTGCGAATGTTCCAATGGACGGCACTCCAGGGTAAAATGAGTATCAATAACCAGGAGGATAATAAAACGAAAGAAGCAACCCAATGGTTTCTTCAGAGGCTGGCCCAGGTAAAGCATACAGGATGGAATATTAGGCTGTCAGAATAGACTGGGTGTGGGAGGCAGGGTTTGGCTCTTTCCTTCCTGGGGTAGAAGTCTAACTAGCTGCAGGCACTATAATGGCAAGCTTGCATCTTCAGCCTGACATTCAGAAAGAGCCTGGGCAGCTAGGAGTCTAACATGGACACCTGCAGAATAAATACAGATCACTGAGGCTAGAGGTAGCTTTATGGAGTTTGGCAATAACAGATATTCAGAAGCATCTAAAGTACTGTAAAATCCGTGCTTCTTGATACAGCTGGTTCTTCATTTTGAATCTATAAGGATCCTCCACTCCCATCCTCCACCATTTCCAACATCCACAGATATAGGAAGATTTGATAATCACTTGCATCAAGCCTTACAGAAGGCTTTTCTTAAACAGAGTTTTAACAATAATTTCAGCCTTGACCTTAGTTTATCCAGCAGTGTCTCTCCTTCATGCTTTCTCTAAGAACATGATGTCATAGACACTGAAAAAAAAACCCCAAACAACCCCATCAAAAAGTGGGCAATGGATATGAACAGACACTTTTCAAAAGAAGACACTTATGAAGCCAACAAACATATGAAAAATGCTGAACATCACTGGTCATTAGAGAACTGCAAATCAAAACCACGTTGAGATACTGTCTCACGCCAGTTGGAATGGCGATCATTAAAAAATCTGGAGACCACGTACCCCAGAGCCCAAAGTACAATTAAAAAAATGGATTAAAAAAAATCTGGAGACAACTGATGCTGGAGAGGATGTGGAGAAACAGGAATGGTTTTACACTGTTGGTGGGAGCGTAAATTAGTTTAACCATTGTGGAAGACAGTGTGGTAATTCCTCAAGGATCTAGAAATAGAAATACCATTTGACCCAGCAATCTCATTACTGGTTATATACCCAAAGGATTATAAACTGTTCTGTTATAAAGACACATGCACATGTATGTTCACTGTGGCACTGTTTACAATAGCAAAGACTTGGAACCAACCCAAATGCCCATCAATGATAGAATGGATAAAGAAAATGTGGCACATATACACTACAGAATACTATGCAGCCATAAAACAGCATGAGTTCATGTCCTTTGCAGGGACATGGATGAAGCTGGAAACCATCATTCTCAGCAAACTGACACAAGAACAGAAAATCAAACACCACATGTTCTCACTCATAAGTGGGTGTTGAACAATGAGAACACATG